>JBAJNP010003744.1:0-37486 GCA_036877545.1 Yasuhikotakia modesta | reverse complement strand
ACACACACTCACAATGTTTCAGCTCTGTCTAATTCTAATCTGGACTTTGTTAAGGCTGTTGCTATGGCAACTCTTCTCCAGGCTTCTCTTCCAGAGAGTGTTTAATTTAAGAGGGAAAGGCTTCAGACAGCAGCTCTCCGCTCAGGGGAACAACAGGTATTTGTGTGACTGTTAAAATGAACATTCACAGGCGTTGCTGTCTACCTAACACACACACATTAAGAATGTAAGGTCAACACACTCAAGGCTACACAACAGAATAACACACATCTGAAGGGAACAGCTTGGAAATCTGCATATTTAGTTATTATATTTTCATGTGCCGATAGCTTGGGTTTTGCCCGCGGATAAAAGCATTTGCATATATGAACATGTATAAGATTCTCAACACACGTTAATTAGATCCATGAATCTAATGCAGGCAAATGCATTAATACTTGAAATGTTCTTTGGTAACAATTCAATATTTTATCATACACACTTTTGACCTCTGTGATTTACCTGCACTGCTCTGTTTATTATGGGCTGGAAGGCTGATGTTTTTGATGTGAGAACAAACTAGCACAAACAATTCAACTCATTTCACTTCTTTCCTCTCATAATTCTGATCCCAGATGACTTATGCACAAACCAGGTCCAAAACTGTGTATTAAAAAGTTTTTAAAGACTTATTTTGAAAGCAAACAAAATGTGATTTTGTAAACCACATCAGCAAATCTCTTCAAAGGGGCTGCATAGGAAACATTGCATTCTGAATCTGAGCTGCTGATGGCTATAGTGGAACTAACAAAGCAGTTAAAAAAACACAAAGTCTGGGTTCGGGCTCTGTCTCCATCTGTCAGCCCCAGCCGAGCTTAAATACGAGCTTATATTTTTAAACACAAATTCTGCCTCTGTTTTTTTCATTGTTTTTTATATTACCTCTGTTGGCATATAACTCATCAGTGCATTTATACATTTAAAGAGTTGCTATTTTCTGAAAGACCAAAGGAAAGAGAGAGAGAGGAATAATTAAAGCACTCTGCTGGTCTCTTGACCCGCTTCTATTGTTTAAGAGGGGCCATATTGAAAGTTAATCTATATCATTAGCCAAGGACCTTTTACGGCTGCCCATTGGCAGTGCCTGTTCAAAATGATACATTTGGCTCTCTGGGGAGTAAGTGGATTACAGACTTGTGATTATATCTGAGTAACGCTTATATTAATGGCCTTGAGTATTAAAAAAAGAAAAACATTGTAAAGTGAATTAATGATGAAGTAAGTGTGAGTGAAGTGTAATAAGTGACTGTGATTCAGTGATTAAATGTAAGACCACCACAAGTAAGACCCCTGCAAGAATCTGCTCTCATAATCCTCTTTTGCTTTCAATAACAGACGACCTAAGAAAAGAATTAAAAAGCTAAACAAAAAATGTTCCTAAAAATCAAACATTAAAATGCATCACCATAATTCATTTTTCTGCATGACTGCGGACCACACAGCTGTAAAGCCTAAATGCTATGAATTAAGTTAAAAGGTCAGTCAGTAATGATCACATACTATTTGCATTTAAAATTACGCCCCTTCCACTTTCATTTTTAGGTCATAACCCACTAGCGTAAAACAACTAGAACTGAATACATATCACAGCATTTCCCTGAAACAATCTTCACTCATCCAGAAACTTTTATTAGCCATTAGTTCTGAATAAGACATTAACATTCACAGAGACTTGTACAGAAAATGAACTCTAAACTCTGGAGTGTCATTTCAGAATGTAAAGAGACAGTGGGAGGGAGAAGCTCATTTGTGCAGGCGTGAATGTTTCTCTGGATAATTTTGCTTGATAGCTTTTTCTTTCAAGGCCTTGAGGTAATAACTGACTTCAGAATAAAAGAATAACAACAAAATATAAACAGCCGTTGTAAAAAATGGCTTAAACAGATACTCTTGACTGACCAATTTGCGTCGTGAACAATTGTAGTCAGCCGTACTGGTGAATAAAGCTCTTTATTATTATAATTGTAAGTCACCCTGACAAAAAGAGCCAAAATCTCACGGTGAGTGTGATAGAATGAATTCCTGACAATTTTCCACATTGGTTACAAATACATACTGAATGTCAAGCTAACAGCTCTGTGGAGAAATTACATTATTACTGGGCCTCATTTAGACTTTGTGGGGAAGCAGCGCTGCTAGTCAAGAAACTAGTTATTTAAAAGCTGTTTTGGTCATTTAGACAATTAGACAAAATGAAGAATTCAGTTTAGCCTCAGATACATGCCTGATATGAAACAGAACTGACATGTAATTTCAGAGTAAACATAAGAACACCAGCCACACTCATCCTATCGCTGGTGCACATTAAATAAAAGGAATATGATGATTGATTTGTGTCTCAGTGTTTTTAACGGTGCCTAATGTTTTACATTTTATGAAAGATGATGTACAAAGTCCCAACTGACTGAGCAAGAAACCGTCCAATCAGCTTTTATTCAGTCTTTGCACTCTCTCTCTCTCTCTCTCTCTCTCTCTCTCTCTCTCACACACACACACACACACACTCACACACACATATTAGTGTCTCCTCTCACATTTGCTCATGTTATTATTTTGTGTGGCTAAAACTAAATCAGGTGAGAAAACCAAAAAGTGGGCAGAGAAGGTTGGGTCACTTATAGCCTCACAGTGTTGAAATAAACCTGCCACTTATATTTTCAGTATTACTTCAGTTTAAAAAACTGCTTTATTAGTAGAGTAAACATTTTACATTTGTATTGCAATTATAGCAATAATGGAGCGTGTAGTGCAAGACAACATACTTAAATTAGTAAAGGAAAAAATAAAAGAACCGGTTATTGAAAAGAGAAAATAATAAACAATAATAAGGAGCAATAGCAGGATTATAATGGCGTCTGATCATAAACTCTACGTGGAAAAGCATAAGTGAGGGGTTTTCTGCCCACCTGCTGTGAACATTAATTAAATTACCTGTTCTGCGATCAATAAGCTTTCTGAAAGCCACAGCCTGCGTCTGCAGCATGTTTCATACTGCCAGCCGGGCCACAAGAGACTGTTTCGCTCCATCAGCCTTTTTAAAGACAGCTGAACCTTGTAAATCACACACAGTGGCTAAAGCGCTTCATACAGCTCAGCTGTTTAATTGTTACATGCGCTACATGCTTGAATCTCAAGGCCGTTGATTTTATTCCCTCATCCACCTGCGTTTAAATGCTAAACGTGTCCATGAAACTCTCCACAAATACAAACCCAACAGGGAACATTATCAGAATGTTGGTGAATGTTCCCTAAACGTTATCACAACATTCTTAAAGTAACAAAATAATGTTTTTGTAATGGTATATATCATATATTTAAAACACAAGTACTTTAGAGAAACAGTTTAAAACATTAGACTAAATACATGTTCTAAATAATATTCCTACAATCAAGCAACAATGTAAATGCAAAAAACCTGGAAATTTAGAACATCCCAAAACTGTTCAAATCAACGTTTTTGTTACTGAACATTACTGAAATGTTACAGAACATTTCTACAACCTTAAACGGTTAGCTGGGGAACACACCTGATTTCACACTACACTGTGATCCTAGTACCGCATTAGGTTCCGTGTCAAGATTTAATCCTGGAACCAGGAAGTTGCTGCGATCCACGTCCTGTTGTGTTGTTTCCATGGCAATGCCACTTAGCATCTGCAATAAGAGTTAATCACTTCAGCTAAGAAGTGACGCCGGAACAGGATGTACCTGAACAACCCTAACAGGCCGAACATTAATGTATCTAATGACACACACAGCAGTGGCAGATAAGGGCGACTGTGTGTGTTTACATACATGGAGTGTTAGATAATGATGGGAGGAAGACGACACCATGATCAAAGCCTGTATTTTCCAATCACTCCCGCCTCCATTAGTTTGATGAATGAGGTGAAACCACGTCTCAGACAGGGCCAAAGTCCTGAAAAATGATGCAATTACATGTCTTTGAATAGTGGGGGGGAGAGACAGAGAGAGAGAGGAAGGGAGAGCGACAGAGAAAGAGTGAGGGTGAGAAAAAGATAGAAAGAGAAAAAATAGAGAGAGACTGGAAGTGAGAGAAGAGAGAGGGAGGGAAGTGAGTGAGGAAGAAAGCGAGGGGGGAGAGAGAAAGAGAGAGAGAGAGAGAGAGAGAGAGAGAGAGAGAGAGAGAGGATATTTCACACAGAAATGAGATTGGAACATTCACTGTTTTTTCAGCGAACAAAATCTCCCTTCACACAGATGCAGATCCATTTACTGTTTTAACTGGCCTCATCTTTTGCAGTGGCCACAGTCTGATCTTTAATTTGACTTGCAGCCATTTATGAGGTGGAGAAACTCTGTCTGTTTAAATGAAGTCTTCAGAAGTTACAGATCTGAATATTTTACTCTTTGGTAATAGTTTGTAAATCTGTGGTAAATTTTCCCTGACATACAGCAGACACACATATTGTGTGTCAGAGACTCACTGACCTACAGTTCCTGTGTAAACTGCAGTAATCTTCACTTCAGGATGAACAGACAGATGTCGGTCTATAAGTGTTGTGCCTCCTTTAAACTTTATGTATTAAATATTTAAAACTTCAGCAGACAGATTCTTGTTGACGTTGTCTTCTTCCTAAACTTCTCAGCAAATTTCTTCAGTTCTTGAATTCAAACATAGGATTTACTTTAGGATTTACACACAACGCAGAAGCTTAGTTTATATAATTAACCAGTTAGTAATTCCAGCAACGTCTGATTAATGCCAGTCAGTGAAAACAGAGGGTTGACTTGTCAACAAACTAAGTGCCAACAATATTTAACACCTAAGCAAACATTAGCCTTAATTTAATGTCAAAGAGCTTTTCCAAAACAACTTACATGAAAGAACGAGTTTGTGGAAAGTCAAGGACTGACAGGAAATAAACAAATCAAACGCCTCATGTCAAGTATGTGTGAGAGATCATTTAATATTCCAGGGTTAAGTTTTAACTGTCCTTCAAAGTATAACATTCTGAAAAAAATTAGAAGTAATTGAAAATAAACATTAATATCTTTCTTGAATTGTATATTTCTCAGCTCATATCAACACTGGAAGCTAATGGCAGAAATATGCAAAATCCACAGAGGACATTTCATAGTCTTTCCAGTGTATAAAAAGCAGCGTTTTTAATGACCCTCTAAAACGATGACAAACCGGCTGTGACATGAGTGAAGCTGAGAGTTCAAACTCATCATCTGACTCCGTTCCTCTGAGAAAACCGATTGTATCTCATAAACTTTTTAATCTGGTTGTGGATGTAAAACTGGTTTCTGCTGCTATGCAAATCATTAGCTTTCATATTCTGGACTAGATAAAAATAATCACAATTTTCAAAGCTTGAACGAGCCTCAAAGATGAAATATGAACGAACCGCTTCTGCTGGTCGTATATGAGACAGAACTAAAGCAAATATTATAAATAATTATCTACAATGTCTTCAAGCTTGTACATCTGACAGCATGTCAAATTCGTTAAACTATGTTTTGCCGGCCGCGATACATTTACTGACCTACTGCATGAATTTTGACCCTTATCTCTTGTTACAGACACAGAAGAATCAGTCACTTTTTAAATCTATAAAATATCATCATAAAATTATTCTTCTAAAAACTGTCATGGCACATATTGCAATACAAAGATAAAAAATAGTTCAGATGATTTATGCATTTGTCAGACGCGTACTTACAGCACATTCAAACTCTGCATTTTTATCAGTACAAGCATTTCCCAGGATTCTTGGAAAGCTTCTAGCATCCAAATCTACAGTAACTGCTGAACCATTTTGTGGATACCATTTTACCCCCCATTCCTACAGCTTTCCAGAACTTCCTGTTTGGAATCTTGACACTCATATCTGCCTGCATCAGGCATTTAATTGAGGAATGTGATGCAAAGGTCACCCCATGATGTACTCTGCAGTGATCTGGGTCTTCTGTAGGGCAGTGTGTATCTACAGCCATCTGCCAGCCTATTTCAGATGGTTTGCTGGGCCGTAGTGGAGATCACGGCCCTGGCGTGTCCTCGTGTTGGACCTTGCCTCTGGAACTTATCCCTTATTGTGCTGGAGATACAGATATGAGGTCTCTCAGCAGCACCCTCACTGTGTGCCAATACAATCCACACTAATGATGCTTTTTGTTCCACTTTGCTTCCGCTGCAGCTTCACTACCAATAAATTATTCCTGCAAATCCAGCTTCCGTCTCCAAAAACACTTTCAATTTACAAATTCCATCCTGGCTAAGTCAATATGACCTTAAACTCCGATTTAAAAATTTGATCCCAATCGGTGTGTGTTCCAGGCAGAGAGAAGGATATACTGATAACAAGGACCGTATAAATATAATAAAAGTGAACCGGAGTGAAATTGATTTCTTAAGTAACTAGTGTAGACAGAAGTCATAGACAGCAAACACTAGTATTAGCTTACAAATGATGGCAATCTGCCGCAGAGTGGATCTGTGTACATATTCACTGACAGCTGCCTTAGTCTGGAAAGCCTTGGTGAAATATTTATTCTGATCTTCTGTCAGGATAGCATAAGAAGCTAAAGGCCACATTTACATACCTAGAGAGCTTCAGACAGTCTCTGACTCTAGAGCTGAAATCTCTTCAGCTGAATTTTACTTTCACAACGGTCATTAATTTACACCTTTACACGCTTTAGATCAATAAACATAAATACTTCAATTTGTATATCTTGTATATATACAACCAAGGTCACATATGTAACAACACATCATATAGAGAGGTCTCTATGAGTAAAATTTACACTGTACGGTTAACAAAGAATTAAACATGCAAATCTTTTTTATATCTGGCTTGTTTTAGCACATTAACGCATTAACATTCCAGATGTCTGGCATGTACCACCCTAAACTGTAAATATTTACCGTGTTTCCTACACTAGCCAAAAACATTCCTTTGCCATTATAATATTTATCAAATAAACGTCTGTGCATTTAATTATCATTATTTTAATAAAGCCCTTTTTCTGTGTGCAGACTTTCAGCTCCAGCACTAAATGAGACAAAAAAAAAATCACAGGATATGCATCTTTGTAATGCAGCGAAATGAAATCTCAGGAAACAATTTATTTCTGAAGGGCTCTCAAACGTCCCTTGACGTTAAGCACTAATATAAGTAATAATCATTTCTCACGTCAACGAACCGCCAGATGTAACCTTTTCTGGTTTTAATCTAGCACCCCGTATAGACTGCCACTGCTCATAACATCATTTCTTCTTTAGAAAAAGCTGAGAAATCTTTTAAACTCAGTTGTAAGTTGGGTGGAGATTGCGATGCTTGTTGATGGACAGTTTAAAAGATGCTGCCATCACCATGGTGACAGTTTCATAATGAGGCTTGTGAACTGGGCACTTGAGCATATGATTAACTGAGCCTGCGGTCACTTCAGAGCTATAAACTAAGACACATTCTGTGCGAGTTCAGAAACGGTTTGCTGAGAGGTTAAGGAACTTATTCGGGAAAGACTTTGTCCGTAATTAAACTTGCCCTCAATGTGACTCAGCATCTTATGATCTGATGACATAAAAAAATCCCTTTAAATTCTTCTAACAACAGTCCCTGACACAACTGACACTTGTAAGCTACAATCACCACCTTCTTAATCACTGAGGCGTTCTGTGAGCGCATACCTGTGAAAATATAAACAGCCTGCATATACAGTTTGAGCCTTTAATGCAATATTCATTGGATCCATCTACGCAGGTGACGGATATATTGACGCTTCCTGTTGCTAAGCGCCCACAGTAGCGCTGCTGGGACTAGCGGCGATGGGAAGAGCAGCAGAGTTTTCAAAGTGATTTCCAAAGCTTCTCAGGTTTGTGAGGAAGCCCACAGGTCAGTTTTTTCTCCCGTCACACTTTAAAACCATCACCCAACCGCAGGATACAGATGTACAGCAGAGACTCCTTGATGTTCTTGTTGGGGTTAAAGAGATCAAGAGGAAAAATGGAAGATGTTAATAAAAGGGACGCAGAACCAGAGAAAGAGAGAGAGACTCAGTGCATATATATTTTATTTGATTATTAATTACTGTTATGTACTTGTTTTTTGTCACACACTTTTTTGGCAATATTGTGTGTATGACAATCAAGCCAATAAAGTACTTTCAAAATTGAAATGGACCGATTTACCAATATGCAACACATTTAGTAAATCAGTCATTGAAAATGTGTATTGAAAAATAGGTTTTGTTGTGAACAATAAACAGCACTTGACATGAAAGACATGAAAGTGTTACCAAAATACAGGTTTGTTTTGTTTAAAAAATATAGTTTGTACCAATTATTCTTCTAGTACTAAAACAACCAGGATCACTAAATGCAATTGAAATTTGAATCACTAACTTTTTATAATTCTCATCTCTAATCCCACCATCTGTTAAAAGGTCAAAGAAAAGACCAAATATGTGCAGTGTTGACTGAGGAACCCTGAACTGCTGGGCTGAACAAACAAGGGTCCAGACATGAGCAAGGGTACGAGACACACACACACACACACACACACACACACACAGAGCTGTGAAATACAGATTCCTGTTGAATCATATCTGACTGTTTTTAAACTCTTTAGAAATGTCACTGCAAATAAACAAGCTGCCATAAATAACTGCGAAGTTATTTTCCTGTGAAATTGTTATCACACTCTTACTTGAATGGTGCTCAGAACACAGAATTAAATTACCACAGATGTCACTGTGAAAAAAACCCTAAAATATTATTAGGTTTCTTGAATCCCCACAGAATCCAGTCACGGTCCAGTAAACCGGTGGCTGAAATTACATTTCACTTCTGGTTTGAATATGTTTTCATTAATTAAGTTGCACAGACACATGCCTACGTACAAGCAAAGAATAAAAATACGAGTTTAAGAGAATATTACTTCATTTAAACAGTCACAATGATTTGATTTATTTTAGATCATTACTGCATCACAAACTATGGGATTCGTTTTACCCTGGAAATGAAATGTGGGAATGAATCTGCCTAGATAAACGTTCTGTTTAGACAAACAAAATAATCAGATAACATGCTGCTCACCAAAAAAAGTAAGTTTTACAGTAAGCCTTGTGTCCTGGAACTTTCCCCATCTAACAGACCTCCTAACAGAATGATGAGACTCTGCCTAACACACATCTGTGGTAACGGCTGTGCAGGTCACACTCAAAACCATAGAGGAACCACACAAAAAATCTACTTCAAAAACACAGAGCGCAACCCTCTCTGAATCTAACTGTTATCTGACTCAGAGCGGGAAACACACACATAAAAGACGTCCACAAACAAACAAGGTTATTCAGATAAAAGTGAATTACCACCCACAGGGCACAAAACAAAGAAAGATGGCACTCTAAACTCATGCCCTCCACTGAGAGGAGCTCAATTTACACTTTTTACACTACAGTCGAGATTTCCCAGAATGCTTTGCTGCTGGAAAACTCCATCTCCCGTCTGTCAAGATGATAATCGCCAGGACGACGCAGGGGCCTGGAAATCAGTGCCTGAACTGGTCCCAGATTTCATTCCTTATGAACACCGGGAGCAGAGAAACATGCTAACTTGCCTGGAGAAGTCAGACCCCTGCTACGTTTTTCTGATCTCTGAACTGCTGAAGTTTAAGCAGGGATTTACCAGAGGTGAAAATCTAATCAGCATGTGAAGATTTAGGGGTCTGAGAATTCACATCTTTGGATTTTCTTCACTTAAAATTTAAATCCTGCTGGAAGACTTCATTTCAACGTATCAATTTTTATGCTAATTCAGTCATCGCACTGGATTCTGCAGTAAATATACGGTTTTGATTAAAAAATATGTCCAAAAAGATGTAGTTTTTCTTATATATTTCACTGTAAACAGATCTGAGTGCTGATTAACCACCCAGATTAATCGTGCAGAAATAGATGTACACTGTAAAATCAGTACCTACGTACTATTGCCACAGTTTACCACAGTTTCACCAACTGCGGTCATAAAATTAACTTGTAAAATGATCAAGTAATATTCCACAGTAAGTGGTAGAAACTGGGCTTTTAAAATCTACAGAAGTTTGGCACTGTAATAGCTGGAGAAGTCTTCGGTTAAGTCTTTTGCCTGAGGGTCCAGTTTGAGGGATTTAGATATAAACAGCCTCCCGGTACTTAGTCCTAATCCTTCACACTCCTATCAGGATACAAACCAACAACCTTCCAAATAACTAACACAGCCCAAATACTTCACACTTCATTCGGTACAGTAATGCGTTTGGCTGGAGTTTGAAGGGGAAACCTGCACAAAAAGCAATTGAATTTGGGCGGCTAATTTCAGCGCGATTCTCTGCTTCTTCAATCATCAAATGTTCCGATCATTTTACTGAGATTACAGCTGCACAAATGAAATGTACAGGATGAACCACTTCTGTTATTTTCCAGCTCATTTGCCACAACAGCTTCCCTGAAACACTTCATTCAAAAATTATTTGTTATCAGCAAAGAGCAAACAACGCAAATGCCAAAGGCATGAATTGTGTAGTTTAAAACCAAGCTAATTTCTCCCCAATCCACCCAATCCAGAGGGTAACAACTTGTAATGTGCAATTGTGCAAAGATTTACTGTTCTTAGATTTTGTGCTTAAAACTACTTGGATTCTTTTACTTAACAGCCAGGCTGATTCAACACAATAATTTTGGCTTGCAAAACCAAACACAACATATGGCATTTCTTAAAGAAAACATAAAGACATTATGTATTAAAAAAAAAATCTTCTTTTTATTACTGTGGCAATTTGAGCCACATAAATCGTGTTTCTGTAACCTAATACCAACTTATTTAACGTAAAAGTTTCCGTCTCCACACAAGACTTGAAGACCTGCACCATCCTCGCTGAGCCGTTGTCATGGCAACCCCTACCTGGTGGATGAAGACCTGGGCGGTGCGAGGGCTCAGCAGCAGGATGGCCCTCCTCAGCGTGTCTCTGTAACGGTTCAGCTCCTCCATCCTCATGGTGCTGAAGAGGGTGGAGAACACCTGGGTCACGTTCCGGTCCACCTGCTGGAGAGACGCGTCCAAACCCAGCCGAGAGGCCTGATCCAGAAACCCTCGCAGTCCGCGCACATCTGAGAGAGATAGAGAGAGAGAGATAGAGAAAGAGAGAGAAATACTATTAGACAAAACAAAACACAAGTACAAACACCTCAAATGTTAATTTTGCCAGCACCAAAAATGAGCGCACACACAAACTCACACATGCACAAACACACACGCGCACATGCACAATTATATTTAAATAATAGCTCTGGATTCCTTATGATTCTTTCTGTCATTTTTTTTTAATTCTTCAAACCCACTGGTTGCCAGTTACTATTAATATAAAAAGGAACGATGGCAACATTTCCTGTCCTTAAGCAACAACATAAGGAACCACATAAGGAAATGATTGGAGTAAATGATGATCTTTGAGTGAACTATCCCTTTAAATCTCCAACACTGTCTCTGTTTGCTGCTCTGCAGACTGGCCTCAGAGGAACAATAGTGACACAAGGACAGCTGAGGACGATAAAAAGCACAGAGGCAGGGAGACACAATCCAGTTTTTGCCCCTTTGTACATCAGGGCTGCCACGTCACGTCGTGTTCAGTCGGGTGAAGAGCCTGTTTGATGGCTTAATCGTCTGACAGGATCTCATAAAAGTTTTCCAAGAAACTCCCTCACAGGAAAGACACAAGAACCATCAGCTTTAAGTGGGTCAAAGGGGAAGAAAAGCTCAAGACTGAAGTCATAATTAAAGCTGTTTGTAGACATGCAGTATAAAACATACACTCATACATGTCTGGTGTTTGAGCTGTTGTCTACATACCATCTCACATTGATGCAAAACCCGCTATAAAGTGCTACAACCTTGTAACCTTTAACCAACCGTCTTTTTCTCCTCTTCTGTCTAGTGTAAAAAGCAGCCCTAAGCTGTAAATGTACAATATTACTGCGGGAAAACTGATACGTCTGAACTGGCAGAGAAGAGCGTGGAAAGGTTGACAGAAATTGTAAGGAGTTCTGATGCCGCTCTATGATAACAGGTCAATTTACCCGCAGCTGACAGATTAGTGCCACGTTTAGCGATGTTTGTTCGCTTCAGTGAGGTTCAGTGAGTTCAGAATATGCACCAGTACCGGGAACCCGTCTTGTGTCACACAATCAGGTCCAGCTGCTGTCATTCGTGTAAGAACCACACAATATATGTCTGACAGTTTAAAAGGAAGATAAGTGCTACAATAACAGTGTGAAACCGAGAAGGAGATTTTGCTTTGAAGCCACTGGTTGTGTTGCTCCAAACCTATGTGAGATGATGGCTAAACTCTAGAGTTTATTTTTTTGCCACACTGTTAAAAAAACATTCCTGGCCAAATATATATATTTTCTGACCAAAGTACTGTATTTTACATAATTTTGTATTATGTCTAATTTGTATTATGTCTAACAAGTCTAATTTTTTCCTTGCATGTTTACAATTAGAGAGTCACATTGAGAAAACAGTAAAGCACGTTTGTTTCATTCATTCACCAAAGCAAACGTTTTTTGGCAGAAAGCACTTGTTTCACTCCACAAAACACATCAGGATAAACTTCTAAATGATTTAAATCTTTTTAGCTCCTATCCTTTTAATACAACTATTCATTCTGTATGTTTATTCTTTTACTCATTCTCTTTACATTCTTCTCATCTATCTGTCTTTTCTCTGTACATTAATACTTCATTTTCCAGCGTGCATATCATAATCCATGGCAACTAAAAACAACCCATCAAAACATTCCCATCAAAAGAGACATATAGCTTCCTCAGAACAAACAACTTAAATGCTTGTGAGTCTAAAGCGCACTAATGAAAACCCTTTCAGCTTTACTGCCAATGATGTTTTTGCTTTCAAATTTGTATTATTCTCAATAATCCAAACGGCTGCAGGTCATCTCTACACACATTAGCAGGCAAACACACGTTAATATCCCATAATGCTCCAGCGCTGATGTTAGAAGCTTTAAAGTGACCCGGTGACCCTCCCACAAACACAGCAAACAAAACCACACGCAACACACAACGTTCAATTTCCCCAAACTCTCAGAGATTAGCTTTAGCGTAGCGTAGCATTGTAAATCAATTATCACAGTCTTAGCTACAAAACCCAACAGAAAATTCAAGTCTCACGAGAAAGCCCTCGAAATGCATAAATAAACAACGTGGAAATATGTGGAAAGAAAAGGCTGCGAGGTCTTGCGAGATATAAATTGGATTTGCTTAAAGACTGTAATTATATATCTAAAGGAATATTTCTAAGCAAACACAACCTGCTGCCTCAAGGGAGAAAATGTGGGTGCGTGAGATGTGGGGGGAATGAATTTAAATAACACTTTACAACTTTTCTCTCATCTTCTCTTTATAATACAAGGCACATAATCTACAGCCACATTGTGACATAATCAACATGTTACTGGATTTAATTCTGTAGTTCTGGATAAGAACTACATGTTGTGTAACAGAAATCTAGAGCCGTATTATGACACAAGCAACGTGTTCAACGTGAATCAAGAACTTACAGAAGCCGCATGCGATTGGGCAAAATAAATCTTTAGATGTATCAAGACATGAGCAGATACTGAGAAATCAGATCAGGTTTACAATAGTTACTATAATCACATTTAACATCTCAAGACCAGTGCGGGTCTGTGATAGCATTCATAACATCTGTACATTTACCATTTCATAAACGCAGCTGCATTAGAGACCACAGACGGATCCATCTGTGTGCTGCAGGTCTCGCTCTAGAACCTTCCAAAGAGTTACGGAGTTATGAAACCTCATCTGCTACAGACGCATGGAGATAGTTGCTAGGAGATGAAATCATTTCATCGGTGGGTTCTTCTTTTTATGATTCTGTGTTTGCGTCTCAACCCACTGCCCTGCTGTACAGACCGCCGGGGGCCGGGGTGGGAGTATCGCTCATGGAGAACGGGGAGGGGGGCTCTCATAACGGGAAGACTGAGATACTTATCTCGTATTAAATAAGAGAGGCGTGTTTGATAAACTGTTGATTGGTTGTTGTAAAATCTACAGTCTAGGGTGTAAGAGACTGTTGCATTGTTTAATGCTATCTGGCATGAACTGGCAGAGACACTATCTGAATATGAAACAGGGACACATGCTTCTCTCTCTCTCTTTGGAAACTAATTAACAATAGTTAATCATCCTCTTCCTCAAAAGCAGGAAATGATGACACAAGCTTCATTATTAACCTCAACGTTCTGACATGACAGAGATACCCAGTTTAACCCCTTCAGCTGCAGTCAGCAACAGAACTAAAAACACCAAAGGCAAGAAATCTTAAGGAAAAATGAATAGCAAAAACAACACATATTACTTCCATAAATCACCACAGATGCTCATGAATCATGCGACGGCTAAAACCTGTAAAACAAATTTAAACAAAGTTGGAATAGATACTATAAAGTAAAAATATACCATAATAAACAAACTTAAAAGGTTAAAGGCAGGCAATTTTTAAGAGGCTATGAGTCCACCCTCTCTCTAGATTGCTTTCCAAAGCCAGGCCTACGAATGCAATGATTGGATGAACGTTTCACGGTCCTGCCTTCCACAGAAAATATTGATTTAAATTAATATATTTCAACCACTTCACTTAGCCTTTGCTATGAGGATGTGAAGAGACTTTGAATCATCATTACAAAAATAATTTGGAAAAAACTGCCTGGCTTTAAGCAAAGTGCTACGCCACCCACTTACCTGAGCTTTAGCAAGAACGTTGTCACCTTGAGACAAATTAATATTGATGAGGCTTATGTAATGTACACCGTTCATATGGCCCTGATGAATTGCCGGTTCTGAAATTCTCACAACAGGTGGTCCTTCAGGCAATAGATTCTATTAATGGTTCACACAGTTCCACAGTTGTGAATAAAGCTGTGAGAACATTAGACATTTTTCAGCAGTAATGCCAAAAACCGCTAGTGAAACTCTGTGACACTTTAGCTAATAGCAAAATAACAATTAAACGGAGACCCTAATAATAAACAAACGTGTTGGGTAATTTCCAGACGTGTTGTGTAACTGATATATTTCACATAAAATGTTCCCAACATAAAGATGTTTTAGCAGCTCACTTTACGGAGGTTGGACGCACGCTTAAAAAATGAGAACAAAGCAACTTTTGATAGAACCGGCTGCCAAGAAACTGACACTCCCTCAGTGAAGTTTGTAAATGAATGGTGCAGGAGTTTACTGAGGAGAACTGATTTTACATTAAAACAATACGCTTATTTTAGACTACGCTGGGCAAACGCCAAAAAATTAGCAAAATGTATTTTTGTTGAAAGGTTCCCAAAGAAGTGACTTTGATTTCTCTGTTCATTTTTGTTAAGAGCTAAACAGATTTCATGCATTTTTTTTTTATCAACAATCCATCAAAGCTGTTAGTTTGTCCTGCTAAAATAACAGCATGGATGGAAATAACAGCAAATTGACTGGAACTACTGACTAAATAAATGCATATAATGAGGTGTTTCTCCAATGCTAATCAAACGGACATAGTTATAATCATACTGACATAGCTTTGAAACTATTTGTACTTTATAAAGTAATGCTATATAAAGGTGACTTTTACTTAGGTTTTGTCACTTTTATGTCCGCCACACCTGCCATTGTGCCCCGATTCTAACCTGAATCGCTCTGATATCAATTACTATGGTCTGAAACAACTACCATCCAGCCAATCACAGAGAAGCTTTAAAACCAAAACATCTTCTACACTTGTGTGACGTTCCTTGTCTACATTGTGGTTAACAGTTTAACTTTAAATGCAGAAGAAGCTAATGCACCAAGCTAATGCACAAATATCCTAACAAATCAAGTGGGCAAAGTTTGTGTTAGAGTCTCTATTTGTGAAGTAAACTGGAGAGGGGTGTTAACAGAACCCTCAAGGGTGAGAAATGAGAGGAAGAGAATGAGAAAGACTCTGATTTCGCCCTCCACCGGTAATTAAAAAGCCAGCCCTGTAGTTTTCTGGACCAATCACACATGCTAGTCTGTGTGAACTTACCAGACCTGCTGCTGTGCCCTTATTAGTAAGCAAAAAACAATTAAGCTTTAGTGCAAGTGAATATTCAGTGAGAACATGATTTTATAAATTTGGCTGCATGCACAACACTATGGGATTGTTTTGACAGCCAGCAGAATTAGATATCTGAGTCAAATCCATTAATTTTTGTGTTGTCTAAATAGCAAGAACACACATAATCTGATATTTACAAACCCGCAAATCTGTGTCCATATGGGGTGTGAAAACCTCCAAAAAAAATGATCAAATATTATTTTTCAAAATTCTGTGCATGTGCAGTGAATGTCTGGATCTGAAGGCACTTTGAATTCACACACATTTTTCTCTTTCAGGGAACTGTGTGACATTTACAACGCTGTGAATAATGAATGACGGAAGGATTTTGAACACAATATGAGCATGAATGCATAAAATGCTTCTGTCAGTTATGTCCCCTCATGCGGTTTTTGACAGACGTGAGCAGAGGGTAAATGTCCTCTTACGCCACTGACAGCTGCTCTCGCTTGTTTTTTGATGGTTCTCTGGCAACCCGCTGATGTTTGCATCATTACTATAGCAACCAGCATAGATACAATAGATATTGGCTTCACTCTCTGAACAAACGGACCAGATGTCATCACATCAAAACTGACAGTGCACACAGTCCAAAAATTGGATTTCAAACCAAATTTGTGTGCAGTGTGAACGAAACTTGTGTGATTCAGATCAAACACACTTTGCTCGTTGGCTGCCTTGTGAAAGCACAGACTTGTACAATTCAATTTGTACCATTGCCAATATTTTATATATACAAAATTAGCTGGTTAGCAACTCTAGGTTAGTAGTTCTGCTTTAGTGGTTCTCAACTCCGGTTCTGCGGACCCACAACATGTTTTCTATGTCACTTTTATCTGACTCCAGTTCATGAATCCACCTGTTAATGAGCAGTTATGTGGGCCTAGAGTTAAGAATCACATATTTAGCAGATTTAAAGAAGTTTAGTGGACACTTACTACAGGAACAAAGTTTGAGAAACTTCAGGGAACAGTGATGATACGTAATGATCTGGAAAATTTAGGAATAACACCCTTTAGGGAACGTATCAGTTTTTCCCACACAGAGTCTGATAACTTAGAAGAATCACATCAGAAACCTGCAGGATTTAATCTGCAGCGCTGGAAAAGAACTGAGACCATCTCTAGTAAATGATCTTCTCTGTTTCTCCATCATGCATGATTCCTGAGTACAAGATCGTTTCACACATTCCTCCTCAAATATCAGTGCATTTCCGCTGGCCTGAAACCATCTCTAAAGGTGTCTGTTTTTAATTTAGGTATTGCTGTATCTTTGGCATATTTATAAGAAAATGTCTCTGTCAGGAGGCCCAGAAATCTTTGGCTCTGTTTTGTGTTCTGTGTGAAAGTGATTGTGTTTTTGTACGAGGGTGTGATGTTCAGTGCTGATGGCTTTCCACCATGATTAATCACGTTTGGGGTCTCAAACTGGACTTGACCTCCGAGCTCTGGCGTATGGCTCTGAGGAAGACAACCAGTAGGTGTTTTCTCTGAGTAGCACCGAGGAGACACTGTCTTAAAAAAGAAAGGGAAAAAATAAACCCACAGTACACAAATAAACCAAAACAAACCAACCAGTCTGAAATACGAAATATATTTTGACCCAGACAAACTAATATTTTGAGTCATCATTGTCTAGCAGCTGGTTTAGAGACAGCTAGCATCTGTTAGCGCCTTTCTGTTGCGTTTACTGAGCATTGTTGAGAAGTGCTTAAAAAGACTTTACAATCATTTAAAAGACAAACACAAGAGTATAAGATCATAAATATTGTTTAAATAAAAATATGTATAAAGTTACAGTAAATATTTATAATGCTGTATTGTTGCAAAATGAAATACTTGATGTGAATTAACTTTAACAAACAGTAAAACAAGTAAATAAATTATAATTTAGGTTGCTTGTTGACATTGAATCTATGTGAAATATAAGTTACCTTACAATCCAAAAACGAATAACTAGGGCGTGACTTTACATTAGATAAAAAACCTAAATTCAGAGAAGCGAACTTGTCTCCTCATTTCTAAGTCGACCGCACACCACAGAGGTTAACCCATGTCTGGGGTGCTCAGACTCATCTCTGCCCATTGTCTAAACCTGCCCGCAGCCCATTGCAGCAGAGCCATTAAAAACAGGTGGAGCTCTATTGTTCTGAAATAAATGGGAGCCTCGTGAGCCACAAGGCCGCTTTGCTCTGACTGGGGGTTGGAGTGACACGGTGTGGCTGTGAGTCCTTTTGTCCACATATTTTGAATTTGTGAGTGTCCCCATCTTTCATCGAATAGCATTACATACAGTTAAAACTAAATAGATACATTGACTAGAATATTCTAACCTGATTCCCTGAGTTGAAGATTATTGGTTCAATAAAAACATTTAGAGGTTATTCAAGTTTACGTTTTATATCATAAAAATTTCATAATTTCCAAGAGAGCACAACTGGGCCGGAGTTCACCTGTTCACATCAAATTTTCATTTTCAATTTTCAAACTTCAGAGCCCAAAAGCTCATGTCTTTGCACTTTACAATACAAACTTATAGCCTTTTTTATTATTATAAATATGACTGGATGTTTTCAAACACAGCTGGTCATGTGTGGATAGGGGAAGTTCAAATCAAGTTATTTTGCATTCCAGCTTTAATAAACTCATATGAAAGTTTCTCAAAGCGAATCAAATTCTTTTACCTCAAAACATAAAGGACATTGTGTAGTATAAAATCCCTTTGAAATCAAACACCTCTTGGGGGCAACACAACCGTCCCACCGAGTCTGTGTTCATTCGTTTAGCCTCCGTCACTCACCGTAGTCGCTGTCGTAGAAGATGATAAACTTGTGCCAGCGCAGCTCGGAGACCAGCGTGATCATGACATCATTCAGCCGCACAGGGGGGCGGGCGGCTAGCGTGTAGCGCTCTCCGTCAGGGCTGGGGTTGAGCCGACACTCGGCGCGCGGCGTGCCGTCTCCGTTCCTCTGAATGAACAGGTGAGGAATGTGCATGGCATCCGTGAGGGACTGCAGCGCATTGGCTGCGGCGCAGCCTGTGGACGACACCAACGCCAGAATCCCTTGATTCATGAGCTCGCAGGCTAAAGAACGACAGAGAGAAGAAAGAAACAGGGAGAAGGTTAGAGGATTTCAGCAGCGGGTTGAGGAGTTATTAAATCCTGCTTCTGAGGAAACGGTGTCCTGCAGAGTTTAGCTTCAAAGCTAATCAAACACATCTGAACCAGCTAATCAAGCTCTTACTAGGTTAGCAACCTCCAGGCAGGCGTGTTGAGGCTAGTCAGAATTAAACTACAGGACAATAGACCACCAACACAATGGGCAAACTATTCCTTTAGTTACACACATTCACCATTATTGAACCTTTTGATCAACCAGTGACAATTAATGCAGCAATTTTCAGGGTAACACCAGAAAAAACAAGTGGAATAATATTCCAGATTTCAGAGGGCAAATGTTATTTTCTTCAGTGTGTGGCCATATGCGGCTAATTTATTGCCAGTGTTTAACATCACTGCTACACTTTCTCAAAGACATTTTGATAAAGTATATATGAATAATTTATCAGATATGACATTTAATAGAAAAAGCTACACATTAGAAAACATATTCTATTGTACATAAAACAAACCTGATTTTTACCATAATAAAAGAACAGTAAAAAGTGCACTTAAAATCTGAGGTTTGTTTAAAAAAGGCTTCATGGCTTAGAAATATTGTGTTAATATCTCCAGCGTTGTATTTTCTCTCCTATAGCTTCAGTACTGTTACACTTTTAATCCAAATGCATTATGGGAAATAGTTATAAAATACATGAAAGAAAATCTAATTTCATTTTTCATTTAGACACATTTATTTCCAATTCTTTTCTCATCTTTACACAAATTAGTTAGGGTGTTTTGCTTTTATTTGAATTGTAATAAATATTTTAGCGTAGCTCCAAAAAGGGGGCGGCAATTAATTTTGTCTGTGGCAGCAGAGAAAGTTTTACTGCAAAGAGTTGGAAAATTAATTATTAATAAAACCAAAACAGCGTTCAAAACGCACGCGAGCCCACAGTACAGAGAGCGGCTAATGGAGTCGTAATAATGTGAATCTGAAAAATAAAACCCAGTTGTTTTTGTAACTGCCACACAATAGCTGCCTGTCCATGTGTCCCCAGAGAGTCCCAGTGCTAGATTCATTTCAACAAAGCCTGTAATCTGATTGGATGAGAGCAGATCTTGTACGGATCGGTGTGAGGAAACACAAAACAATTTAACAGCGACGAAATGAAACAATTTCCCCTAAGAGAGCAAACGATTTAACTGCAGGTCACAAGAGACGTCACAGTCCTCATTAAACAAACACAACAAAAACTAAATTAATTAACCTATCCCACACCAACACCCCAAAACTCATAACAGCCTATGTAGGTTTCTGAGTGCAATAAACTTACCAAACCAACAACATTTCTCTAAAACCTTCTCTTATGTTAAACACACAGGAACATAAACGGTGGGTGTGGTTTGTGTCTTTTACAAGCAATTATATGCTGTTTTTAAATCATAAAATGCTAGGCTGACCAAAGTACTGCAGTTTATAACATTACCAAAACATTTATCTAACGTTGGAATCATATTACGTTTCTGGCAAACAGAGCAGGTTTTATCATCGAATGATCTGTTTAACAGAGCTATGGAGGAACACAGATGTGAAAAGCATAATGGATGTTTAAAAGAGCTTATCTGCTGGTGTACATCACAAAACTACTTCAAGCTGTAAAAAAAGAGAGAGAAACATCAGAAGATGAACAGAAACAGAGTGATAAGGGTGGAGAAAACAAGCAGAGGAAGAAAAGGGTTGTCAAGAAAAGGTTGAAAGAATACAGAAATACAGTAGCCACTCCATCAATCACTCTGACAACACCCCCAAACCTCTCCGAGATCAGCCAAGACGTTCCCAACCTGCGGAGCCCAACGGAACAGCCCAGGAACCTGTAGGAACATCCACTAAACCATCCGATGTGGAAATTTAACTTGTCTCTCATCACTGGTGCATGAAAGCTACATCGATACGTTCTTAAACTTCTGGAGAAACGTTCGGTTTGTGCTCCACATGTTTTCCGTCATCGCTCAGGTGATGTTTTTCAGCCAATCAGATTAATGCTATATTGTAGATTAACAGTCAATTACAGAGGCAGAGTTTATACCAAGGTTGAACTGCAGCATTCGTTACCCATTAATCTGATCCTGGGATTTAAATAATGTTTGTCTCTCGCCGTTGGTGGAATGCATTTAAAATGTCTGCGCCATGCAGATTAGAGAACTTTATCACCAAACAGGATTAAGAAACTTATCTCTGCTTTAGTTAGAAAAGACAAGGCAGATAGCAGCGCTCAAATCAGGAGACAGAAACAATCAACCAAACCAAACAATGAAACCGCAGCTCACAATCTCCTCGGGGTCTGTGTGGCATTGTTTCCAAAAGCCACGATCGAGAGAAACAGAAAGATTGTTACACTTTCTTAATATAAATGACATAAATTAGCGTGAAATCGTCCCGACACCCTCAGACGTGTTTTTATTGGTCATTCAGGAAAAGAGAAAATGGAAGCTGAGGAGACTCAGCTGGGTGTTGTTTGCTGATAAGGAAACTTTGGCTGTTACACCCAACAGTCTATAACTGCAGCCATCTTAAGTTTGGAATACAGAAACACAACAGTGTGTGTGTGTGTGTGTGTGTGTGTGTGTGTATGTGTGTGTGTGTGTGTGTGTGTGTGTGTACCAAATATCAGGGACAAAACAGTCAGCAATACCTCACAATTTTAAGCAAAATCTGGGATCTCAGAAGCTCAGGTTTAATTGGTCATAACTAGCTGAGTATTAAAACAACACAGGTATCTATAGATACGTTACTGTGTGTGACTGTATGTGGTGGTTGTTGTGGGATGTGTGTGTGTGTATGTTTGTACTGCATGTGTGACTACCAGACTACCAGACCAAAAACATCAACCCCTACCAAATCCCATAATCCAGTTGGAACTGGCAAAATCAAATCATTTGGCCTCAGTGGCAGGAAAAAATACATTTTGGAACAGACTGATATAAAGATGTTCTAATGACTCTCTCATGTATCAACACTTGTAAAGATAAAACAAAAGGTCAAAACAGGAAGTGCTAAAACTATTTTATTGTCATTGTTTAAAAAAAGTTGTTTGGCTCTATTTCTTTTGTTACTGATTGTATAAACAATCTCCCAACAATACAAAATGTATTCATGATAAAAACAGCTTCAAAACATAATGGAATAAAAAATCTGGCTAGACTAGTCGTTTGTGAATAGTCGAATGCTTTTGTTCACACTTTTGTTTTCCATGAAGGTTTCAGTAATTCATAATAGCTGTGATATGTTGTTTTTTTGCCTGTATGTTGGCTGTAATTTTCTAAAGGTTGCAAAGAAAGTTAATTTATAACTTAAGTTCCATTTACCTCCATGGATGAATAGAAAAACACATTTTCTCTGTTGAATAGAGGATAAGGTTGAAAAGAAAGTGAATGTGGGGAGGGAGACTCAAACGAGACTGAGAAAGGCTAATTCACTGAATTATTCGCTATTATCCACACCTCACACATCCTTCTACCACTCTTTCTTCCTTATCCCTTCTTCATACTGAAACCCAGCAGCAACAAGCGACACACAGCCCACGATGGAGTAATAGACTCTAACTTAAGACCTTAAACAATATGAACCATCTTGTCACAGAAGCGTTGCATTAAAAATGAGTTACTGACTTTGTACCTCTTCCTAGGTTTTCTTTTTCAGGTAAACAGATATACAGCCTGACACGTTAGTGACAACACATCCTTAAAACTGCATCATTTAGAGGAAAGTTACAGCAGATGAGTGTATTTTACTCCATCACGCAGTCGTGAATAGAGACGCACCTGTTGATGCCTCCGCTTGGAGTTTGTATGTGTGTTTCTGTATAAGTCACCAAACTGCTCCTTCATTATCACAGACAGACCGGCGTGTGATTGGACGAGGCCTGTGCACACATCAGCTCAGAGACTCCCTGTAACCCTCTTTGAGACTCAATATATCATTACCTCATATTAAATCCACACCCGGATTTCAAAATTGACACCCTCTAATCATTTCCCACTGGGAATCGTGTGGAAAATCACCCAGTACGTTTCAAATTCTCTTTGAAGATTCTGTCTTCATTCCGTCGCCTTCTAATCCATTTTTAAGCACTGAGAGTATGAAGTGTGTCAGGAATCGTAAGTATCTGATAGTTTTTCTGCACATACACCACTATTATTATAAACAATGTATTTGTTAAATATTAGTGTAAACTGCTTTGTTTGACTGACTTACCAAAAAACGTAATAGCTGTGACTGGCAGCATCTATTTTCCCAATAAACAATGCTGGAGCAACGTTGATGCGAATGAGATTTGAGCAGAATAACAATATAAAACAAACAGACCTAAAAACTGACCTAAAACAGCCGTAGTTAAATTCAAATACAAAATCAATTAAATTCAAATCAAGTCAATCTTCTTAGCTGACAGCAATAATCTCTTAAATATAACTGTAAATATTAATAAAATCTGTTTTTTGTTGTGTTAAAATGACATCATATCTGCCCTTATTTATGACCCATGTAATATTCAGCACAGAACTAAAGATTCATAGTTGAATTTCTGCTTCAAACGCTGCAGTTTCATCATCAAAATATTTTTCCAATGACAGCTGCATTGAACAAAATCAAGAGACACAGACAACATAAATAAAAGAAGAGAGAGAGAGAGCAGAGAATGAAATGAAAAACATGATGTGGAGAAATAGCAAAAAAGGCAGAAATGATGCCAAGACGCTAAGAAAAGATCGATACATGTTTCCATCAAACTGAAGACAGACAGAAGAGTGAAAAGATAAATTCAGTTCTGTTTGATTTGGTCGTGTGTAAACAGTGACATTAGGGGACAGATAAGCGCTGTCATCTCTCTAATCAATGTTAGCAGACAGTGACATCACGAGTCAGTAAAAACACGCCAATAACTGATGTCTGAGGACACGCTAACACTCACACACTCTCACACACTCACGCTAACACTCACACACACACTCACACACACACTCACGCTAACACTCACTCACACACTCACACACACACTCACGCTAACACTCACTCACACACACACACTCACACACAGATGGACTGCTGAACGTGGGCAAGGTGCCGTCAGATGCTCCCGCCATGATAATGTGTTTGCCAAGCTTATATTAACATGATAAAGACTTTTAGTTTCTCAGATTAGAAAACAGAGACAAAGAAAAGCTACAAGTGCCATAGGGGGGAAAATATTATTGATGTGGGGCCTGTTGGAGAGAGAGAGAAACAGAGAGAGAGAGAGAGAGAGAGATATTTCACCACATATTCCTGATAGATTAACAAATTGCCTACAAATTGACATACACAAATATCTCTTAAAATTAGACTCATACGCATTTCATATCTAGTCACAAACTAACATAAATGTCATTTGATTTAATAAAATAATAATACATTTACATTATTTTATTAAGAATAATAAATTCTTTATTCTATGTTCTGTTCTGCAAATTAATACATTCCAGCATTAACTTTCACAAAACTTTGGTTTTATTAAAAAAGGAGAAGAATTGCCTGGGTGTCAATCTGCAGCGTTTTAGAAGCCAAATTCTGCAAGTATCTGAAAGCATCTATTCTGTAACATGACTGTGATGTGATCACATTTGCTCTTAAGATGTCAAGAGGATTCAAACTGCCCTTATGTCTTTCATTTCTCTCTCACCCCTCGGCTCTGGTGTGATATTAAAGCTCACACTATTGCAGGATGAGATGAGGTCTCATGTCACTGAGTGACTGAATGAAACTCATCTTACAATGTGACAGCGGACAACACGCTACTTTAAATGCTAATTTCACCATGATTTGCACATCGGACCTTCAGACATTTTAAATCGTGACAGTTCGAACCGAATCAAACATGGCAGCAAGCATCAGGCGTCAATGAAATCTGAGGTTTGTTGCCACTGTCTTATCATGCGACGGTTTAATACAGTCAATAACGCCACAGTTATACAACCTGCAACAGGCGCGTGTGAACGGCTTTACACAAGCCTCAACAGCAGGAAAGTCATGCATGCAGTGACACGGTTACAAACACCGTGAAGGAACAGACAGTGATCTCACATAAAGACATGCTGAGTGACAGATCTAATTCACTGCTGGGTGTGATTCAGACACAATATTAACACATTAGATGGTTCAGTGGAGATCTGAAATGATTTAAGGTGTTTGGGCACTTAAAAAGGTGCTTTATGCCACAGAGGAACCATTTTTGACTGCATGGTTCCATAAGAGAGAGTTGTGCTAAGACAGTGCTTGATGCAAACAAATGCTAAACATCTCCCACAATGCATCAGGGCACAACAGTTCCCCACCTTCTCTGGCACTCAGATGCATGACTTACATAAGACTGATTCCAGTTGATTTTCTAGGTTTGAAATCCTCACAAAACAACTTCACTCAGTGGGACAAACACGCCATCTGACATTCAGGCCTGGAGGAAACAGAGGCTGCACTTGAAATTATTCATTTTGAGTTTCCAAAAGACTAAAAACTAAGTAACGTTCTGCTTCTGCTGTGCCCTGTATCCTCTTCTTTTCTCTCTTCTTTTAATTTTCTCCTGTTTTATCTTGCTGTGGATGGACGGGCAACATTTACTGTTATTTGTGGTCAATATGTTTGCTCTGAAAAAAGGGACTAAATGTTTTTCAATTCAGTCAGATCCACCAAATCCTCTAAGGGACACCTATCTGCGTATCATTCTAACTCCAATTTCTCACGTTTCTCTCATAAACATTATAACCAAAACAGCTTTCAAATATATTCTAAAATAAAAACACAAAAGAGCCGTGAAGTTTCCCAGTTTAAAGTGCAAAGACAACTAATACGTTTAGGCATTTGGCAAATGCTCTAAACATTTGGTAAATCTAAAGCAACTTATAGATTCTGGCAATTTCATCAACTATTTGCTCAAGCAATGTCACAAATCTGTGGGTGGAAGAGGCGGTTTGCCCAGATATTAGGAGACAGGAAGTGGGCGGGACGATGGCAAGTGTGTCTGGAAACAATCACCATGTCTTGGTCCCGCTAGTTCAATACTGTAAGCAAAAAGTTGCACATAAGCAAACAAAAGCATGGAAACTAGTTTTATACAAAAGTAAAGACAAAATAACACCAACAGACCCACAACAACAGACACCATAACACACGCATAGCAACAGCATAAAAATATACAATCACATGCCAGTAAACATTGTAAAGGTTGTGGGCTAAAGTAGAATATAATTAAACATGACAGAAAGTTGATTCTGTGCAAGACATTAAACTAACGCTGTGAATAAACTCCATTGCCAATAAACACCCCCAAAACCACCTGAAAAGAAACTCGGACACAGGAGCCATTTTTCCCATCATTCTCTTGGATAGCACAGTAAATATGATCATGACTGAACATAAAGCGTCTCTTGTTTTTATCCCCACAGATTTGACTCGCCTCACCCTCAGCGCAACGTCTAAAACATTAATAAGTTTTGATGTGTCTATTTATTTCTATCCTCCAAAGTCTTAATGGACTTTGTAATAGTGATGGCTAAGTTGACGCCCATTACTTCCCAGCCATAATGTTTGGTTACAGAAGCATGTGGGCCGCATCTGAATTCTGTCAGCATGTGAGTTGGCTTGGCTTTGTTTGGCTAACTGCAGGTACCCACATTTCAGGCTAATGAATGTTTCTAGCATCTGTGCTCGCTTTAGAGTACAGACAACACAGCAGGAACACTGCTAGCCAAGTATGGTGAACTACACTCAGAATGCGTCCCTGCGATTAACCAGTAAGTGCACAAACCCTGCAGTAGTGAGTGAGAGAGAGTGTGTAACTTGTCACTTATTACTGCTCTTGAAACGTCACACTTGACTTATGAGCAGCATCTGTTTTTAACAGCAGAGTTGATGCTGACTCTGTGAATGCTGTGAAGATATGGGACAGCCCTACAGGTCTCAGACAGATATATAAGTGTGTGTAATATATACACACACATATAGGGAAGGGAATGTGTGTATATAAATGTACAGATATATGTGTGTAATATGTACACACACCTATAGGGAAGGGAATGTGTGTATATAAATGTACAGATATATGTGTGTGTGATATATACTCACACACACACTCTAACATGACAGGAAGTAAATTTGGCAGCCCAATCAACACAAGCTATGAGGACCTCCCACAACACAACAGAGCAAAATGCATTACCTCATTCTTTTATCACCGTCCCTACAATCAGCCTGTGCATTATACGTCATTTAGCTTAAAAGCATCTGCCAGCGCTAGGCAGACATTACACAATGACACCCTAATAGCAATGCATGTCTCTCTCATCACTGTATTGAATGTGGCATAAAACGGGCCTTTATTTTAAACCACAAACATAGTCATTACAGAACAGAAACTATTTGTTCTGACCCGGTTTGACTCTTTTAGTTAATAAATAGGCTCTTCACTGCAAAACTGCTGGCGTACGAACATTACTATTGGATTTAATCGGAGTATTACCAAAAGCTTTTAGCATTCCTAGCGAAAACAAAAATGTGCCGCCCTCAGCAGATCTCAAATAAACCGTCTGAGTAAAACCACAGACAGTGCAGGAAACGCCGTTTACACTCATCCTGTGGTCAGACATGAAGCTCTCCACACAAAACCGCTTAGTTCAGGACAGCCAGCCTTCCAAACGCAGCTGATGAAGACAAACGCTCGCAGGCAACATAAGGTGTCAGCAGGTGTTTAACCCTTAACCTGTTTTCTCACCTAATTGGTTGAGAAAAGTTTGGAGACGGATGGAAAGTTGCAAAACACTGTGAATCATGTTTAACTATGATACAGATTCTCACACAATCATTAAATCTACACTTTTATTAAACAGGAAACCTTTTTTTTTTGGTTGGTTCTCGATCATATTAAAGACAGCAGACGCTATAAATCATCAACACAACACTAAATACATCTCAACAGACTGCACAACTGAATAAAATAACTGCATGATCTAATATTACACGCAGAGGAATTATTTCTCTTAGTAGAAAGTTAAAGGGTTAAGCACTTAAGAAAAGCTTGAAACGGGCCACAATAACTTTTAGAGATTGTTGTCCAATTAAACAGACCAAATCTATCAATGCCAACCGCAGCCCGGAGTCACAGAGGACGGCCACGCTCTGACGCACCAATCACCTGAGAGTTCTGTCATAACAAACCCCTCCCACAAACCTCGACATTAATTGGGGAGTGATTAATGAACTCATGGGGAAAATGTCCTTGAGGAAAAGCCCATGAACACATTAGTCCTCCAAAGATGCTTCATCATGACAGAAAAACTCTTTCAATAGCTCAAGATAGACACACATCACACTCAACCCGGGGTTAACATCTGTTTAACATCTGTCTTTAACCCTGGGTTAAGCTACAATTTACACCTGTAATCCTGAAGGGGTAAAAGCAGCTCAACCTCTTGTTCCTGCACCAAACTAAGGCAACAAAACTATACAGTGTAAAAATCTAATTTGTGGTTTAGCAACAGACCAATAACCAAGTGCCTCAGTGCTTACATCATTAAATGAGCACTTATTAAACAAACTGCAAGCCCATATTCCTGCAATCAATGTTACTAAAATCCATCATGCACACAACCCAGGGTTCATTAATCCAGGGTTTACTAACGCAGTGTGAAAGCTCATAGCCTGATTAATTAACCCAGGGTAAAATATAACAGGTATAGATGTAATGAAATATGTGTGGAATATCCCAGGTTAATTATGCAATGCATTAAATTAAATTAATCCCACGTTTATCGATCTCACATAACTTAATCTCTCATGTGAGATCATTTGCACCAGAGCTAAAACTAAATGGGTGGTATGATGTCACTTCCTGTATATATAGTGTAATGTAGAAACAAATAAATATTCTGTATACTCTTTTAAGATCAGTAATGAAGTGGCTTTACAGCATCAGCATGGGCGTTGTGTGCAGGGGTCAGTAAGAGAACAGAACAGAACCGTCACAGTTCTGACAGTAATCTGTGACCTTCATCTTCATCACTGAATGTCTCGACTTAATGCCCCACAACTTCAGTTTATGGAGCAGCCGGTCCAGTTCTGATTTAATCAAGATGTCCTCACAGTCCTGTCTAATCTTACAAAGTGCTTCCAACGGACGGTAACATTATGGCTTTAAAATGTCGGAACAGTAAAATATAAGATAAGGAAAATCATGAATTTATGTGCCATTTATGCAGTTTATTCAATTACAACTTATTCAATTTTTAGAGTTTTCGGTCCAGTCTGCAGGCCTGTGTGCATGTAAAGCTACTCAAAATATTAAAAAAATGACATTTGAAAATGTTGTTAGCTACGATGCAAACCGCTAACAAATGCAGGCAATATCCTCACTATCAGATTATATCACATTGAATTTCATCAGCTATATTTTTTGGTAGAAAATCAATGAGCAAACAAACGCAATTGATCTTGACAGCATTAAACTATATTAAACTACATCTCTTATCTACACATTTTCACTTTTGATCTATAATATGAGCTGAGAATTTTGGTACTATAAACCAGCATTGTAAACCACAGATAATGTCACTTTGCTTGTGTTGTTCCTCAACTGTAGGTTCCTTTTGGATAACAGCAGTTGCCAAACAAATAAATACAAATGCAAAATTTAACAGATAAACACACTAAACAACTAGTCTACCACAACTAATTGACTAGAATGAAAACTCTTGAAATTAAACACAAATAAGTGAACATTTTATTTTCTGACTCTGTTGTTTGGCTGTGCAATACAACATGACAAACAGCAAAAGTCAGAAGCTTTTCACCACTAATAACTGTTGGAAAACGTAGCTAGTCAGTCTGTTAAAACACAGGCCAACAGCCAACCAACAGCATCCCTCACAAAACACGACAGCAGAACAAAATATCAATTCACCTGAGAGCAGCGGGACCTACAGAATCCATCTGACCATCTTAAGGTTATGACATTTTTATCTGCAGGGCCCATAAACAGAGGACTGAACGCACCGCAGCACTGTAACAGAGCTGAAGTCACATTCAGTATAAAACTCACACTTCACTAACTCACTCACAGTCACGTCTCATAACTCGCTTGTGCAGAGGAGGTGTGCATATTTCTGTATGACTATATCTGTGATATATATGCCAGGTATGTAAGTCCTTATGGATGAGTGAGTGTATAATGGATGTTTACTGGATAAGGGCTCTGGCCCTTAAATTTCTATAATGTCTCATCCCTGTAAAGCTGCCAGAATCGCCTCTCTATCGCCATCTCTGTTGGCAAGATACAATTGCAGGTTACTTTATGTAGTGATGTACTTGTATGTGTGTGTGTGTGTGTGTGTATAATTGCTTTTACAGTACAGTAAACAATTAAAGCAGTGACAATACAATAAAACACACCAGTTAACGGTTAACACAACTCCCTGGAGTCAGTCGCAGTTAAGAACAGGATTAATGCCCAGCACTGAGATCTCAGTACTTCAGCTGTTTATAGGTCAGACCCACATGGGACCCACAACATTTGAGTTAGCAGTTATGATCCTAAACTGCCAAGCTAAACCTGTGGACTGTGTTCCCCTCACTGTACTGCAATTCATCACTGCCCTAACTGTGTGTACAGCACATATTGTGCTTAAAAGACGCTTTAAAAGCATTCCCTAGAGAGAATTTTAGTAAATACTCCTAAAACCTGTAAAAATAGTCCAATTGACCGTGAAACATTATATTGACCAAAAAAAGCTTTAAGTCAATGTTATTCTTCTGAGGTAAATTACTACAGGCTGGTCTGAAAATCCTATAGCCAGGATAATCCTATAGATTTCTTATTCTCAGCCTAAATGAATGAACTGATTGGTTGTGAACTAGTCAATAGGTTAAAGTTAACCAAACTAGTTTTCAAGTTCTTTTTGAGTACAGAAATGCCTCAAACATTAGGTCCATTTTCTCAGTATAAAATGAACTGATTTTTGTCTTCATGACTCTCTGTTCTTGTAAATATTCTGCCTGTGACCATTATGTACTTCAAACAGACAGACGCATTAACACACAGGAACAAAACACTCAACACTCCCGCAATCTATACAGGCACAGTCACAAAATAACAGCACAACATCTAAGGGCCTCTAACCTAAAGATCGCAAAGAGATTCTAAAGATCTGATCCTTCACTAAAATGCAAAACAGCAGAAAATGTCAAGAAAGCAGGTGAAAAGATTTAGGTGTGAAAGATGTGTAAAGTCAGAGTGAAACACAGCCGTCTTCAAGTGCAAAAACACACTACCTTAAATATAATGCAACGAGTAACGACCCGAGCTGTTTATCACAAATACACAACAGACACAGCACAGCTTTGCTCTCAGAAAGAATGTCAAAGCGTTCTGCTACAGTCACACCACACTACAAACTGAACATTATTTTAGGTTTTCTGCTGTAGAAAGTTTGCCTGCTTCTGTTCTCACAGATCGCCTGTGATGCCTTTTATCACGAATGCAAAGACTCGACTGAGAACAAAATGACTTCTTTTCTTTTTGCATCACCTAATGTTCAGCATTTCATAAGGCTTCCTTTCATAAGTTCTGCCCATCGTGTACTGATGCAAGCACAAACATCTCTTTAGATCCGAAAAAGGAAAACAAACAAAAAATGAAGATTAAAAAGCAGTACCAGAAATATGCTCTGGTTACCTCAGACACTTAATCTTCATTAATTCTAACAAGATTATTTACAAATACAGAAAAATTGCCAAAATGTAAATTAAAAGGAATAAAAATTGAGGTAGTAAGTCACCCTTAGCAATTGCTTACTGAACAACTAAAATTTGAACATTAACTCTTCATGGGTGTGTCAGTTTTGATCAAATACATACAAGTAAAAAATACTTTTTAATAAAGTTTTTTTCTGTGTAAGTTAACAGGAAATAATGTTTCACAGAGAGACAAATCAACTTATAGCATAGAGTACCACAGGCTTTATCAAGACTAATGCAAAATGCTGACTTATGTTGATGCTGGGATTGGCTCACCTATATGATGTCACTTCCTGTTGGATGATGTCATGATGGAACAGGCTTCTTAAGGCTATTTAAAGGGATAGTTATTAAAAATATACTATGTAGGAAGTGATTCTGAAGATGTAATACATTTGTTTTATTGATTATTATTTTCAATATTTTTTTAAAACATTAATGAAAAAAATGAAAATATGTACAAATAAAGAAATAGAGAATCTTCACTCTCTTTTTCTCAGTTTAAGCTAAAGGTCAAGTGAAGATTTTGTTCTTTTTCTAAAAAATTTTGTCAGTCTCCAATCTGTCGCTACCTTAAATGATTTCAAGGCTCATGAATATTCATGAAAAAGAAAGCAGAGATTAGATGATACAGTCTTTGAACCTGTCCAGAACCTCCAGAGGCCAAACAAACAAATGACCGTTCAGCACTGAGTGACTGCCACAGAGTCACATTCACACAGTCACAGAGCCACAGGTTTTCATTTGGTAAGAAAAACAAGTTACAAAGTCTTGAGCGGCACTTGACTTATTTATGATCAACATAAATAGCAGAATAATTTTTGCTGTTTCACATTGGGCTGCAAAAACTACAAGTTTAACCTTTAAAACTTACAAACATCAACAAACATTCACAGAACCGACGTTTATTAAGTTCCAAAACACGTGTGAAAAAAACTCCTGTTGGGTTTAGGAATTCTCATTTTTTTCATTCGTTTTTTGCAAAAACAGGGTCAATTTCAGCCAATATTAAAGGTCAAGTCAGAAATAAAAGGCCATTGGTACAAGCTAATGATAAATACACACTTTTCAAAAGCATTAATATTGTACAGTGACTGGACTTCCATCTTATTTCAATGATTTTTTTCAAAAGCTATAAAACTTTTTATTTTAAGTTATATTTGCTACTGTCAGACCCAACTTTTCTCTATAAAAGATGAAATTTATACCTGAACTTTAAAAAACTCATTCTATTTTTCATGTATTTCCTTTTACTCAAGCACAATGTTGAGACGCTACCCACACAGACATCAAAGTTATTTTCTCTTTGCCTTGTGGCACGACTACAAATGTCTAAGGGCATTCCTGAAGTCCCAAACAGGAAACAAACCTTCTGAGGGAACAACAGATAGCACTGTCAGGTTTCATGGATGTACGGATGGATGGATAGATGTTTCCAAATACTGAACTGAACACACAGTCCCTGCTGAAAGCAACACATTCTGTTGTGTTAGAGTTTCGCTCACACTCCAGGTGTACATCATAGCCCTTCTGTTTGACCTCCTGGCTGTGTTACTCTTCCTTTGGAGTGACAGGAAAAGCTAATGTCAAGATGAACGCTTGGAAAGATGTTTTCCTGGACGTCTATTGGTTTTATTCATCTCAAGGTTAGAGCTTGCGTCTTCAAGCACTCAGTCTTCAACAAAAGATGGATTAGGTAATGAGAGAGAGAGACGGAGAGAGAAGAAAAGCGTTGATTTGAACTACGCCTCAGATGGAAAAATGGGCATTTCAGTCACAGACGTGCGGTCCAGGTCGATGGATCATAATGAACGTGAATAAGGAGATGGTGGAACATAAAGCAGCAAGAACATCAAACCCTGAAATGAATTATATTGCATAAAATCTACTTCATATTTCACCTATTTGTACAAGCCGTTATGTAAACTCTGGATATACACAACATAGAGGTTTAACACTGTTCAGAATGTGAACAGGTGTATGAATCCATCACTTGTTAGACTGCAGAGATTAATCAATATTTGAGACATGGGAAGAAAAGCATTTCTACAACCAGGAGGAACTGAAATGGCGGCGTCTTACATAAAACATGCACAAGATATCACAGACACAAATATAGCAATTTCTACATGAGAAAAAATGTAAGTGTAATTAAATTAAGCTTGAAAAAATGAAAGAACATGAAGTAAATGACAATTTATGACACAAACTTATTATGACACAACAATACGATAATCTGAGTGGTTAACAACAGTAACTGGTTCAGTGAGTCAGTAAACTGAATCTGTCCAGTTTGTCCAGCAAATGACTAGCTGCAGTCCTCATTTATTGTAAAGGCACAGATAACAGAACTGAGCCTTTATAAAGTCAGTTAAAGAAATAAAGTCTTGGGAAGACAAAGGTTGAGTTTGTTAAGAATGTAGGAGTTAGTACTGTTAAAACTGCTTTACAGTGACTCTCTTTCTATATCGTCTTTTGAAACATGCACACGCTCACAAAAGGCCAAAGTCCAGGGTGAAGGTCGCAGACAAAGAGGAAAATCTGCACAAGAAATTTAGTGTCTGCAAGAGTCTATTATTCAGTGACATTGAAGTCGAGTTTACTGTCTTCAAATGGCCTTTTAAAAACTCTATTATTTGCTTGTGTTACGGACAGGATTTAAAACACCAACAATTCAATCGAAACAAACAGCCAGACGTGTCCTTGAAAACACAGCGTGGAGTGATCTGCACCTCATGTTTGCTTTAGGTGTTCACAAAATATCTGATTTAAATTTCAGCTGAGTTTTAACTGAGATCCAGGAGAGTTAGCGAGCCGCTACCGCACCTTAACTTCATTAGCTTCAGAGGAGAGGTTACCGAATGTGAGCAGAAATATTGTCTTGCTCTGAGGGTGCAAAAGTGAACCGAGACCTTTTACATTTATTCTGCGTGTCCTAGTTTTACCTGAATTAAACCTCATCAAATTCTCACAGTTGCAGTAAAGCCATGCAAGCAATTAGTTTATAAACGAAACGGTCACAAATTCTCTCACTGGGCGCATAAATCCAGCTCTGACCTTGTCTTGTACCTTCGGTGTGCCATTATGAAAATTAGGTCATTATTAAATTTATCAATTAGTCAGTAAGTCTTGCAAGCAAAAATACTCATGATTCATTCAGTTCATTAACATGAAAACTGAAAACTGAATGTTAATTTCTCAGGATCATAAAAGCCATGGCAACAAAAAACCATGCAATAATTAAAGGGAAAGGCATAATTTAATGTAGAAAAGTTAATCTATGGGCAAGAAAAAAGTTTGTTTGGGTGTTTACATAATCTGCCAAATCCGTTTTATTAATCAGTCACTTTTTGCCTTGTTTTCTGCTCAGAATATTTAAACTTCCTTAAAACAAGTTACTTAAGATGCAAAATGAAGTGAGATGAGAGCTGTTTTCTCTCTTGACAATTTTGTTTTCCTGTTTAAAATGCAAAGCACCCTAAATTTTTTAACATTCATGGTTAAAGTATGAACACAACTTTGCAATGGGATAAAAAAATGAAATGGGATAGAATTTCTCATGCAATTTATTAATCAAGTAAATCTGTCTTATTTAAAGGATGCCAACATATATTTTTTTAACCAGAAAACAAGATTAAATACTGATCATCTTCTCCATGTGTCACAGTCTAACAATCACAAAGGTGAGATCGATGAGATCCGCCTTAGCAACAAAAGCGACAACCTCACAGCACTCAGACGCCCACAGGGGTTTCAGTGAGGACAACGTTTGCCCCCAAGTCAAACCTGAACCAACAAACCTCTCATTCATGATTCAGGGGTCTTGTTCTCTGGACCACAGCGCTAAAGATGTCATGTGACTCTTATTTTGTCCCTGAGTCTCAGGAACACTGGTGTTTGTCTGGTGGACTGTGGTGATGATGGAAGTTCTCTGCCTTTCAGAGGAACACAAATACACAGCTTGTTGGTTTCTTGGTAATTATTCCTTTAAGAAAATCTCCATATGCATATTCATTTATTGTTCATCTTCATGATGTAAAATGAAGCATTTATATGTGAAGCACGATATAAGACAAGACAATGTGAATCTTTATTTATGATCCACTGTATGCTAATATAATGAACATTATATAGTGCTAAATTGCCTCATTTAAAATCTGCAGGACTGTGCTTATAGCTTATAGCCCAGCTTATGCAATTCTATAGGGACTTAATTTATAGCCACAAAACAGTGGCACAGATGTCAGGGATGTGAATCTTTTTTTTGGTGAAACTTTGTGCGAGAAAGTTTCCTCCAGCAGGACCTTTTGTCTTCAACACATATTCCATCTTAGTCCCTGTTAGGGGGCTTTATGTAAGAGCCCCCAAAGATTGACTGACATCTCTGGATTAGCATAAACCAGCTAGCACAGTCTCCACACAGCCAGTTTCTGACACCCTAGGAATAAAAAAATTACTTTTCCTGTCACCTGACATTTCTGTTAAATCAAATAACGCTATTATCATATTTGCCTAAGTGGCTTTAAACCTGTTCGACGTGCTCATGCATGTTTTATGCGATGTGATTGGTGACGCCACATGAGGGTTCAGATCCTGGTCATCTGATTGGTGGATCTGATGACTCACAAAAGGAAGTTATCTTTGCTCCGCTTTGTCACTGTTGTACCCTTGAGCGAGACGCTTCATTTTACATTATATCAAGAGAAGCTGCTACCGCAAACACTTTTGGATTAAATCATTTTTGGAGCTTAATGCGCTTCTTAATCCTGCGATTTATAAACATTTACAAAAGTTTTCATACTTACAGGAACACATTTAAGTATCTGAATACATAACTCCATTATGAACATTTCTGGCGGGAAACCCTTATCCCAAAGTGACCTGCAAGGATGCAGATACTGTATATTGTGTTAGTTTCACTCTGAACAGGTGCGTCTACTGTCTTATTAACTGTGGCACTATAAATGGAGATGGAGATGAGAAAATTGCACCAACACAGCTGAGTCTAACAGCTACATTTTCAAGCGCATACTGTACACTGCCAGAACTGGAATATAACGCTGGTGTTGCGGTTGAAATGATGCCGTTTGGTATTCGGCTAAGCATCAGGTGGGCGGTAAAAGGTGGGCTCACGCTAACCACAAAGTGACTTGCCAAGTCAAATTCTGAGCCTCCTTTCAAAAGTTCCTGCCTGTTCCTGCAAAACTGACTGACAATCCCACAGTCTGCCATCAAATCAGACAGCCAGTGACTCACCGTCACCCCTACAGAAACTGATATATGGAAAAGCTGTATATTAAACGCAAATATAATGTATACTTATGTATATATGTAGATATAATGTATATATG
>JBAJNP010003743.1:0-37492 GCA_036877545.1 Yasuhikotakia modesta | reverse complement strand
TCTCTGTGTGTGCATACAAATGATCTTCATTTCTTGTTACTAAATATAAAACGGATCAATTTATTCGTGTTCAAAATTCGTTTAATGCACAAATCAAATTCCTAACTTGTCAGAACCTTCACACAAGACACAAGTCACACAAATACAGCAGACAGCATCTCACCACAGTCAGGGTTTATTCATTATGCATGCTAGCATTATATTTTTAGCACTGTGTGTTATTCAAACAAACCCAAACCACAGCAGAGAAGTATCTAAAAACAGGAATATCTACAGTGTTCCCCAAACATTAAAACATTTTACTGGAACACTAATGAACTGTTTCAACAGCAGATTTTAAACAATAGAGGAAAAAACTGTAGCTTTAGCTATTATTATTATTAGATTCTGAGTATTAACCACAGAGTTTAATTTCTCCACAACTGAAAACAAACGTTGAATGGTTAAAGGGAAGTTCCACAGCTTTGATGTGCTGCTGTTTTGAAGAGCTGCTCGCTCAGTAAACGCAGGTGGAGGCTGTTGGTGGAACAGACTGATGGAAATCTCTGCCAGACACAGAACCAGAAGTTTACTCACAACTTTCATTGGTTCTGAGGTACACAGGCCTTTAAACCCTTCTGTCATCCATGGCATGATGATGATGATGATGAAGAGCTGGAGAAAGAGATCAGAAGTTTAGGAGCCAGCAGTAGAAGGACAACCAGCAGATCTGTGGCTTATGTTAGAGATTAAACAGACCTAAAGTTCAAAGTTTCCTCCATCCTAATATTATCGAAAGTATGTCTGAACTAACTGTGAAGTTATGCAGGGAATGAAATGAGACACAGTCAGTTATTTCACATCATGCACTGAGGAAATGTGTCTGTGTGTATAAACTGTGGTGTTCTGTGTTCTCACACACTGATGGAGAAACAGTTTTTCCAGTCACAGACATTTAAACAACAGACACTGAGGAACGCTTCTTATAATCCTTAAAACAGCTGCATTGTTTCGAAAGTTTTCCGTCGCCGGTGACATTGAGGGACAACAAAACGAATGGCCATCACTTCCTGTTTCCTTTTAATTCCCATTTCCTGTGAACTTTGAGGACAAACATTCACAACCAAATCTGACGAAACCCAGCAAAGGCACGACAAACACACGTGTGCACAAACACACAGGAGTGATGGTGTGTATGTAGGTGTTTCCACAACACAAGCACATGAGAGAATGTTTAGCGTGTGAAAATAACGCCATCAGACGGTCTTGTGCAGCTGGAGTTATCTCTCACACGGGACACAAACACACATTAATTCAACATGACAGTCTTAATCTTTGGCCGTTTCGCCAAGAGCCCCAAACTAGTATGTAACCGGTTTGTCCCTTACATAACAGCAGAGCGCCAGTCAGTGTTTGTGAACAGAACTGTGATATTACAGCTATGTTGAATTTCAGGTATGACTTGTGATGAGACTGAAGCTGCATGTGGTAAAATAACAGGAAACGTTCTCATAATGTTGGCTAACATTCTCTATATGTTAATGAATATAATCCTTTGAGCTCCACCTACTACAAAAGATGAATAAAATGAAGCACACAGCCATACACTCTCTAAAACACACATTCAAAATGCTTTAAAGAATCGACTGGCCTTGGAGCACCAGGGAACTTCACCTCAGACTCGTACTTCTGCTTGTAGCTGCTAGTACACAAACACATAACACACACTTACATGTACAGCACACAGTACAGTGTGTTCTAATAAAACACTTCCTGTCTCTGAATCCTCAGACAGAAGCACTAGGACACTTTTATTGCAGATTCTGGGTTCTGAGTGTGGAGTGATTTCTGCTGAAGGACCATCTGCTGTGAATGTTACTACAGAGTTCAGATCTTCTGGATGTAATCTAGACACATAGAGGGCATTTAATCCTGCGGGTTAAAGACAGATGAGAACCTGTGAGAACCAAAAACAGAACCCGTAAGACCGCATTCATCTTCCCAATTAGAAGAAAGTTTTTATGCAGATGTTTCAGTTATTGTGACACAATCATCTCACAATGAAAGGAAACACAGAACAGGCTTATTTACAATCTGCATGTGAAAGGATTTCACAGAAAGTGTCGCAGCTTTCCAGGGAATTCAAATGTCCATCATTGTAATCTATTATAATCCACAAACCTTCCTCCCTGTTTGTTTCCTCGTCAATTATTACTTTAATTGCATTTATAAAGGGTTTGAAACTTTCTCAGAATATTGGCTAATGTTCTCTTAAAGTTCTTTCAAAGTTATAAAAAGCACTTTCAGTGATGTTAGTAGATCTTTTTATTGTTTTGTGTCTTATATAACAAACAAATTTAATCTCCACTGAAAATCTTTTGGTGCAAACATTATCATTAAATCATCCAAAAAATTAAGAAACATTCTTATAACCAAGCTAAAAAATACAATGTCTAAAATACTGGATCCTTTGAACGTTCCTAAAACATTCAAAATATCACTTTTAACATTTTAGTTACCTAATGGAAACATTAGAGAAACGTTTCAATCTAAAACCGTTAGCTAGGTGCTGTTGGTGATTGTCTGAGACGCAGCTTCTGCTGTACGGACAGACACACAAACTCCTGAATCACAGCAGAACCTCAGAGGACGAGAGAAAGTAAAGCTGAAGGAGGAAGGAGGGAGGAAGCTCTGAGAGAGGGAATGATGAAAAACAGGAAGGACAGAACAAGAGGAGGAAGTGTAGGAGATAAACAGGTGTGATAACAGACAGTACAGACGCCACGCCGAGCAGCTCAGAACTGATTCTCCTCACCTCACAACTGCAGTTGTGTCTCATGTCTCATAATCTACATGCTGTGATACACAGTCTGTGTTTACGATTAATAACAGTTCAAGAAAAGCTTAAAATGTAGCTTAACTTGTTAATGCTGTGGTTTAATACACCTCACTCTTGATTCTGATTGGCCTGTATATAACTGAGCTAGTCTCATGTGTGTTCATAATTACAAATAATAAAACTATTCTTGAATATTTCTTGAAAATTAATATTTCATGTTCATGTATTTATTAGACAAATAGCATCTCAGTAATTCAGTTTCACAACTTTTCAAAACTCTTTATGAATCAGGTTTAACTTAACAGCTAATTCAATTTATACAAAGCACAATATGTGTGAGTTAATGTTTGCAGAAACTGTTTAAACACATTAAATGCAATTTAAAATGTTTTTTTCTGCCACAGGAAATGAAATATTTTTACTTAACCACTAACATTACACCAATGAGTGGGTTGCAACATTTTTTGTTACAGGCCATGTTCTTTTAATGTTCTCTAACGTTCCTCTTTCTGTATCTAGCCGTGGTTTTATCCTCATGCAGCATGAAAGAGTTTAGCCACTGAACGGCGTGTAAACAGGAAGTCAGTCTGAAGGTTTCAGGGCTCTGGGGAGGACCTGAAGGAGAGCAGAGATCATGACCAGCAGCGGCGGAGCGGAAATTAGCCGACAGCTAGCAGCTAGTCACAAAACAACTGATGGACGGCTTCACATCAGAGGAATGTCAGGCAAACAATGGCTCTGAGCGTTGATTTAACACTGAAACAAAGAGATTTGTCCTTTGGCAGAGAGAAAGAGGGAAAGATAATGTTGGGTCAAACCGGACAGTTTATCATGTCTTTTCAGACGTCACACCCATCTAAGAGTTTTGTGGTAAGAAGTTGTAAGAACAATTCTCTAACGTTTCCATCAAGAAACAAAAATGTGTTTTTATAATACATTAACAATTTACTTAGACACATAATTTACATGCACACACACACACACACATGCACACACACACACATGCACACACACACACACACACACGCACCCACATTCATGCACACACACACACATGCACACACACACACATGCACACACACACACACACACACACACACACACACACACACACACACATGCACACACACACACACATGCACACACACACCCACGTTCATGCACACGTTTTGATACGATCTTAGGGACAGACGTGTTTTTCTGTCACTTCAAAGTGCTGAACTCTGATCTGTTAAAGTGCAGCTAATATCTGCTGGATCTATGTTGGTCGCTATAGTAACAATCACAATGCCGAGATACAAACTGTACGATCAAGAGACTCTGTATTAAAATAGTCAGAAATCTGCTTCTGCTTACGCCCATCAAAACATCTGACTGCAGCGTCATGAGATGAAACACAGTCAGTTACTGTACAGGACTTACAGTAAATGACATCTGCAGATTGAGTCTAAGTCTGTTACTAGTTTACTCATTCACTACACAGTGAGACAGATTCACAGAAAGTAGATTCACAGCAACTCCAAACACTGTCACGTGTCTTAAACGGTGTCTTAATCTGATCTGACCTTCCAGACTGAAAAGCATTCCAAAAAATCTGATTTCAATCTGATTTCAAACTACTGTACTTATACACTGCAAACTGAATCATTCTGTAAACATCATATTTAGCTTTTTTCCAGTTCGGACAATAAAATAAATAGACCAGAACAGACGCGTTTTATACTCCTTGATTATAAAATCAGCTAACATCTCTTTCAGCTTTTTCCACTGGCAAAAATCTCGCCTCTCCTCCACAAGTATCTGAAATATGTTGTATCAGTCACACCGCTGGGCTTGAGAAAGCCGTCCACATATTTAATAGGTGTGGCTCACTTCAGTTCTTACAGTTCAGATTCACACATGCTTTTATTCAGAGGTCACACCCTTTATGTTGCAAATAAGCTACATTTTACCAGTGTGACGGGTTCTGACACCCGGACAGAGAACCCAAAATCATGCTGAAAACTTCAGCACACAGAATTTAGGAACTCAGGAATTTAGGAACAACTTACAAAAATATCTGGTTTCATGGCACTAAATCACTATGCACAGTCATTTCACATGTGCTGTTGGAGGGTGAGAGACATTTACATTACATGGCTTCAAGCACCGATCTCACCTGTGACACACATCATCAAACATTTCCATTACATAATAAAAAAGTTGAGAAACGTTGTCCTAAAAGCTTTAGGAACTTTTTATAGAAGTTGTATTAAAGTTCCTGCTTGGTTTTAAAAAAGTTATTAAACGTTTAATTAATGCAACGTTTTAAAAACATTTAACTAACAACTTAAAATAATGTTTTTAATATATAATCTATGAATATGTTCTGATTCCTTTAGCCAAGTGAACATGATACACACCTGTCCTGGTTTTAAAACAATCAACAAAACACCATAACTAGTTATTTTTTTAAAGATTTACATGCCCTTTCAGATTCACTACGTGACTTTCAACACAAACTAATACCCAGGTGCATTGTGGGAAATTGTGACCCATGCCAGCGGCACCAATGATGACCAAAGGGAGAATCATGCTTTTAACTTCCACTTTAATCTACAGGTCTTACTTTGATTTTGCCTTTTGTGATTGACTCATGGAGCACAAACACACACTTCCAGTAAGAGAACTGGGACGGCACAAATGGAAGCAGAGTTATTGTTTCAGATGAATAAACGGCATCAGGCCCAGCGGGGAAATGCCCTCCACATCTGCCAACATTTCCAAACAATAAACCTGACGTGTTTGCGGCCCTGGCTGCTTTTCACACTAACATACTCATTAACCTTTTCCAGCACTATCCTAAAATTGACATGCAGCTTATGTAACAGCAAAAGGAAACGCAGTGTTGGATGTCGGGAAGCAGAGCCGACCTCATGGAGAAAGTGAATCTGACAGCAGTTATTCCAGCCTCCAGTTAGGAGACATAAAGTTACTCTTCCACTAGATACAAGAAGCCACAGTAACAAACTGGGAGTTCACCTGTCCCTGCCAGCCACGACTGGTACAAGTCTGGGCTGGACCTGCGAGTGTAAACTTGTTTCACACTACGGGTCTCAAGACAGCAATGACGTGATGTCACAGTTAGTTACGCATGAGAGTTTCACTGGTATGAATGTCATATACACTTTAAACTTCACATGACCAGAGTTAAACCTCCAGAACACGAGCAAACACACACACACACACACACACACACACACACACACAGCTGCAGGACGATAACTAATCCCTCACCACCTGTTACATGTGATCAATTCCGACTGCACACAAATTTTAGAAAGAGCAGAAGATTTGTACAGTATTTACTCTTTTAAACTGCAGTTTAATCTAAAACTAGTCTAAATAATAACACAATTTTGCTTCCTGTATGAAGGGGTTAAATTCATGGGATGATTTTGAAGCCATGCACACATGTAATGTGGATTAGGACTCTTACAGCGTATAAAACATCAGAGCTCCACAGACAGAGTAAGGCTAGGATTATGTGGTAATGAGCTCTGCTAGTGTCTCTTAACACTGTAAGCCAGACTCCTCACTGAGAGCCATCTGTAACTCCACAAGCTGTTTTCATCCCTCACACCAGCACATGCAGAAAACAAGAGGCCACCCAGCTAACCAGAGATGTTGTCAAAACATTGGTGAACATTTACTAAAAGTTCTCTCAATGTTTAGGTTGCCTCAGGGTTAAAAAAGTTCAAATGCAGTTTCAGACGTAGCAGAACAAAAACAGCTTAGCTCCATTCAACCACAAAACTGGGCCGTTTTGACTTCCAGTACAAGCCTCTGGGTATCTGTTTACAGCGTGAAAAAGTCTAAACAAATTGTGTTTCTTGCACATTTCATCTCTGCACTCTAGGCTTTATATTTTTAAGAATCAGCCTGGCACCTTAAAATCTCATTATATGATTCAAATCGCTTTTACTTAACCCTTTTATTTAGATATGAAGAGAAACAAGATCATGTTCTTGGCAACAGCTACCCTTTACTGGATGATGTAATCCACAAAAAGTGAAAAACAGCTATAAAACATTTCACATGCCGTATCTCTGACACAAATATGGTTTTCAGTTACTCACAGTGTGTGTGTGTGTAACAGGTTGTTTAAACCCTGTTTGAATAAATGCATTTTCATTAAAATTATTTTCTCCACACAGATCTATTCTCCTTGCTTATGAAGCACACACACACACGCACACACACACACACACACACACACACACACACGCACACACGCGCACACACACACAAACACACACAACAGAACTGCTTGACACCTTATACACCCAGAGGGATTTCAGAGCTATGAGATAATTACAGGCTTTGAAGTCATTATAGGCTTTAACTGTAGCAGATTTCATTCCTTACAAAGTACAAACAAAAATACTGATATTTATCATGATACAAAAACAATATTTACATATTTAATGATGCTGCCATAGTGCTTTAAAATAAATACCATACTATACACTGTTTGTTGTTATGCTGTTATGCTAGATACTACACTTTAAATGGCTATGTTACAGTAAACTATACGGTACCATGGGTGCCAAAAACAAGAGAAACTTTCTTGTGTGCATGTACAAAACTTAACAAAAACTTAACAAAACTTAATAAAACTTAACAAAACTTAACAAAAACTTAACAAAAACGTAATAAAACTTAACAAAACTTAACAAACTTAATAAAAACTTAATAAAACTTAACAAAAACCCACAGGCTCAGACTAAAGAAAACATAAAGCATAATTGCAACCGAATGAGTGGAGAAATAAACACAAAACGAGATTAAACCCAGGCTGTAGAGAAGCACATGTGAGGTTTAATGTGCTTCTGTTTGCAGTCATACACAATGTGTTCAGGTGTTACTATAATCTTATGATACGACAAAACACACAAATAACGTTAAAAAGCGACATGAACCACGTATTTCTCACATGCGAATAATGTGTAATGTTGTGTGTAAATAAGCAGATAAATCGACGTGCATTAAACGACATTCACACACGTCCAGAGTCGCGGTGACGTCAAAGCGAGACTCACCTGCACGTTTCCAGCGCGACGGGGACGCTCGTGACGTCAGAACGCTGCGACGCAACTAATCGCCGCTAGTGCGTTTGAGAAAGAATTAAAAGACTGATTTAAAGGCGTTATTGGGCACAGATGAATGTGTTTTACGATGAATATACTATGTATAATACGTTATATTAATGTATTATACTTTGCATGGCTGTTGTCTTTGTGTGTTTGATAAACAATGATTTAGCAGAACATTTTAAAACCACCATTAGTCATTATTGAGCCATTAGTAACTATCTGGTACACCCAGATTCAGCTTGTGTAATCCTAACCAACTTGTTTTATGACTTCAAACTTAAAAGGAGAATCTGAATGTTGAACTTCTGAAGCCACGTAACACTGTCTTGTGGGAAATATTGGGGTAATTATACTGTTACCTGTAAGACCACCCACAGGTTAAGCGGGGGGCCGGTGGATGTGGGTCACAGTGACAGACGGACAGAGGAAAAGAGATGTAGACGTGATGATCTTTGTGTGTTTGTTAAACAGAGATTTGCTTGTTTTCTACATGGGCAGCTGCGTAAAAACATTAGAAGAAAGAAGGCTGACAGAAGGCTTGAAAAGAGCGGCTCAAAACAAGCCGTGCCCCAGATCCCAGCCGTGCACCCCACAGCCTGAATGCTTTCAAACTCGCCCTTAGCAAAACAGGACCGCTCGCTGCCCTTCCTGATGAGAGTTTTATTGAATAACGAGTGATTTTGACATGTTTTGAAGGTAATAACTAGGCCTGGCTATTGTATTTTAGTTATTTTTATCAGTGTAGGGGGCAGAACGTGTGGCCCACGGCCATATTCTACAGCGGTTACATAAGGAGCAATAAACAGAAGAAACATAACATGACCTGATACCACACATTCACTGTGACATAATTACACTATATATGCTTCATATGAGACACATCCTGATGTCATCCGTGCCCATCAAGTTGTTAAGCAGTTTGCTGCTAATGGCCACCTTCTGAATGGCTTTACAGCCCGTTTAATTAACACCTAACCCCCTCATGGGTGTCTGTGACCTCCATTTTTGGATAATGCGTGCTCATTAAGGGAAGGGGTTACATAAACACATGGAGTTGATAATAGAGCTTGTTTTCAAGTTTGGGAAATCAGCAGAGAGCTTCTAAAAATACACCTCAGTCCAAAAAGATCTTACACAGAAGATGTTCTTCTCACTTTTCTCCATCTGCACTTGTAAGTCTCTGAGGAAGTGTGTTATCACAGCTGCACGGCCAGTCATCCAGGTCACACTCTGTGACAAAGCCCATCGCTGAAAATACGACCTACATCTAGTAAGAAGACAAAAGTAAGTTCTACAGTATCTTGAAGACGCTTGGCTTTTTTCACACTGTGTTTGATTCCGCAGATGTACAGTAACTGAAAGAAACTAGAATAAGCATTTAAATTATTAATATTTATAGCAATTTTAGTTTTATACTGCAATAAAATTAAGCTGATTACAATTCAAAAATAGCTTGTATTACATAACAGAACAATAAAACAGAAACAGTCAGTGTGTGTGAGTTGTGTTGAACCATAACAGTTGTTTTTTCCTACTTAATGTCTTTTCACTGCCCCCTATAAACACTCCCTGCAGGTTGTTGTCACATATCTGACCATGAAACGGCAACTAATTCAATCTCCTCTGGTTTCCTCCTACAAACACTTCAATGTTCTGCTCAGACTTTCTTACTGACAGGCGTGTTAAATGACTTTGGTCACAGTGAACATTAGGTGGTCATCTTGTCGTGTCAGTGCTAATGAGAAGCTGAGAATAACCAAACAACAAATTCTTATTATCAGAATTTATTTGTGGCTTTGGTGTTTACAGTGTTTGCAGTAATGCAATGCATAGAGTGATATTAAAAGAAGAAAATCACTTTTGCTAAAATTTAGGTTTAAGGATTTACATAAAGTCTTGTTCCTATAGTGTTCCTGTAGCTCAACTGGTAGAGTATTGTACACGCCAGCACAACATAGCTAAGAATTTAGTAAATGTACAAATCTTGTATAAAAATAATTTGCTTATGTGAAATTTTTTTTTCTTTATGCTGCAGTGGGCAAAAGTTAAGAACTGCTTTCTTAACCACAGGCTCTGAAAACATTAACTTACTCTGGAACAAACTCTGCAGCGAAACAAAAAGTAAATTGATGTTCACAAGCTCACACACTCATCTTTTGTTCCTCTGTTAGCACGTTTGCTAATGATTCACCACCAAACAGCTTTCTGTGAACACACCCTCACTCACTTTCCATCCGCTGCAGTCTGACAGCTGGTGGATTCACTCTCAGTTCTGCACTCGCTATCACTTACAGACCAATCACAGCCCACGTCTGCTGTAGGATATCTCAACACAACGGCCTTTAATGCAATAATCAGTTTTTTCAGTCCATTCTCTTTATTCTCCTTATCAAAAGCCACGGCGTCTTAAACGAGGGAAACACAATAAAAATGGTTTCAGAGGCATTTAAATGTCTGTCTTTCCTTGTGTCGTCATTTGATCTCAGCCAGTGATTATTTGCAGCTTTCAGGTGATAAATGTCATAAAAGTGTCATTTGTGTCTCTCTCAGCAGAAGAGTTTATTAAACCATGAACAAATCTTCTTTCTTTCTATAGATATATATTTAAAAATACAAAAATGGTTTGGTATTTATTTAGAAACATTTTGTGTTTGTATTTTAATCACATTTTCATGTATTTATGCCCATCTCTGACTGTTACTTATCAGCTTAAATGTTATCATGTTCCAGGACCAGGTACTTCTTAAACTGACAGATAACTGGTTAAAATAATCATTGCATTTGGAGCTACTGTCAAAACAGTTTGACTAAGTAAACAGTCTCATATCTGAGCAGGTCCAATTACGCACATATCTCCATCTCTCGAGATTCTGCACCTCTCTGTGATGAAGACCAGAAAACGTTGTGAGAATATGACCCCAGTTCACCTCATCCTGCTGTGTTAAAAATACATTTTGAGCACGGGTCAGGTCAAAGGTCACATCTTCTGAAATCAAAAGGGATATTTTTGGATCTGGGTCACTGACTGAAGATAAATGACCCTGACAAACCAGACATGAACGAGAGACAAAGCTGTTGTGACTGTTCAATTGTCACCTTTAAAAGAAAACAAAAGCATTTACCAGAAGCACAGAATGGCTATACTGGAACATATTCTGGGAATGCCGACTTAAGATTTCATGTATTAGTTGTAACAAAGGAACAGGAGGTCATGCCTCATCAGGGATGTAAGCTGGCTTGGCCAGTGTGGTACGGAAAACAAACCTCCTGCTGTTGGGACGAATCTTCACCTGTAATCTAGATTAACTGTGAATTCTCTGCAGGACACCAACAACCTTGAGGCGTAACCTGAACATTTGCCTGCAGGAACCCTGAGTTCTACAGCAAAACAAATGTGACAATGAGACACAATGAGCTTCAGAAACCAAACATCATGCTTGTTTGGTTCTGTTAAACAATAAAATGACATAATAAAGAGGAATTATGTTAATCAGGTAACCACACAAACATGAAACCGTTCTAAGCCTGATTTTCCAAAATCTGGAAAACTTTACAGCATCACAGCATCTCATCATGTATGCCTGATTTTGAGACTTATCATTTAAAGCTGCAAGCTGATGTTTGCCCTCTAGCGCCATCTCTGTCTGAAACATACAACCGCAGGTTACAAGTGGAGTTATTTTCTTAACAGGTATGAGAGATTTAAACTGTAAAAAACTGCTGCAAGAACAACTACAAACACTGAACCATCCGCAGGGTCTGGACACGAGATACAGTAACAGGTCCTCCTTCTGTTTTTCTTACATTTAACAGTGTGAAGAAATGAGATTTCTTTCATTGAATACAGCATAAATCACATTCAGTGTCTCTGTTCTCACTGTCCCTGTTCAGATCCTCCGCTGACAGACACACAGACAAGCAGAAATAAGAGCTTGTAGCTTCACACACCATCAGTGATCTACAAACCTACTGACATAAATAACACAATACAAAAATAAACAATAACAAATTATTTGATGATGCAAAAAGACAATTTACACAAAAGCATTACAGTATCTGATATACAGTAGCCACAGAGACTGGAATACATTTGCCTAGCAACAGTGCAGACAAACAAAAGCTGCAACCAATAGAAAGTTAGCATAACCCAAACAGCATCTCTTGCATTTGTGTTGCATCATTCTCTGCAGAAGGGCTCTCGCTCTGAGAGCAGAACCGAACCCACTCTGATATAAGTGATCAATGGTGCCGACAGAGTCCACTGCAGTCAGAAACACTCTTACCTCAGACTGAGAACCGACTGCAGTTTCAATGTATTCAGTCTCCAATCTGATTTCATCTGTCTGATCGTCTGCATTTCAGAGAAAAGCAATCACTCCCTTTCCTAAACAATGTTAATAACATTTATAGATCACCTTTAACCTTTAATGAATGTGAAGAAAACATTAATTATGTAACATGAATAATTCACAGATATTTGTTTCAGAACATCATTCAGGCAGAAATCATTTTCTAAATTAAAGGGGCCCAAAAAAATCTGTCAGTGATCTGTCCTGTATTTGCTCAATAACTGATTTTTTCCCCTCTAGCTGGTGTAAAAGTAGTTGTGAATTATTGCATTAATAACAGCTGTACTATGAGCACCACACATGTGCTGGCTTGCATTAAATGCGACAGGGCAGCTTGTTCTTCTTGAGCGATTACAAAGGAGTACTTCTGTTCTAAAAAGAGCATTGGAGTATTACAAGACATGTTAAATAAAGACAAACTCTGCTAACAGTCATTGGGTGAGACTGCTGGTTTATTTATAGACCTGAGAGGCAGACTAAACTACCCGTAACAGGAAGTGAGTCCTCTCAGGAACTTTAGGTCAATGCCACTATCAGCCAGTAACACAACAGCTGCTTGTGCTAAAAAACAAATGAACACAGAAACAAATGAACAAAAACACATGATAGATGTCTAATGGATTTGTGAACAGAGATATTTCCACATGTCAAATCCAGTGGTGGTGTTAAGATGAATCTCACACAAGATCAGGCCACTGCAGAGGAACAGATACAATCTGTTCTCACTTTCCTGCTCATATCCGCCAATTGTATTTATTTATTTTTTCCTGTCTGCTAGGCAGTTAAAATTTTTCCACAGGAGAGTGAAAACAGATCTTCTGATTCATCCGCTGCTAGCTGATACACGCTTGGCAAACTGTAGAAAGCAAATGAGATTCTGCAACATAAACAATCATGAAACTTTTATTTTGCAACGTTCTTAAATCTTCACACATTCATCTGTGGATTATTAAACAATTTTGACTGATGCTGGACAATAACCGATTAAAACAACATTTCTGTTTTAAAAGTTAACCATCTAACAATTTAACTAACAATTGTAGGTTGTGAGAACATTTCTGTAATGTTTTCATTAGGTAATCAAAACAATAAGAAATATATTTTAAAAGTATGTGAAGGAATGTGATCAAGACATTGTGAATATATCTGTGCAAATGTTGTGGCTGGTCATATTATAACAAAAGTTGTGCTGATTAACGGTCAGTGATTGGATTATGCTCAACCACACAACTACACTAGAGCTTAACTAGTCCTGTTAATCCACAAAGAGCTGTTTTAACTATTTAGATTAAGATTACTTAATCTAAAGAAAAAGATTACTATTTTTACTACTTGCAGTGTGAAGAGAAAACAAACAGAGAGTAAATACACAACTTTATAAAGTGTTTTTATCACACAGATATGAAGAGAAAGTGAGGGAACACACATGGCCTCTTTGCCTTTTAAATTTATCTGAGTCTTAGTTGATAGCCAGCCATGACCTGTTAAGTCAAGCTAAGCTGGTTCTGACCAGGTTATGTTGTAGTCAGTGTTTGTATCTTGTTGGTGGCAAACAGAGCAGAATAATCTTCTGATGTCAGCACCAGGATCTTCTCACACAAACATCAGGAGCTCCAGGAACATTGTGAAATGCAGTGTGATCCAGCCTGTAGCCTCCTAATGACACACACACACACACACACACACACACACACACACACACACACACACACACACACACACACACACACACACACACACACACACACACACACACACACACACACACACACACACACACACACACACACACACACACAGCTCAGCTCGGTCCAAATCTGTAGAAACTTCACTCTGTTAATCATTAAACATTATAAGCAAAAGTTTGTCTTTTCAAACTTTCTTTACCAAGCACTGTTATATTTTGGCCTCTCCCCTTAAACTGTTGTATAGACGTTGATCATTTTAACTATTCAAATAATTCCTGCAGGATATAATTAAGGTTTGCCCTAATTTTTTCCCTTTGAACACCTTTTTTTTTGCTGTATCATTGTCTTTAAAACTCTGAGCAATACATGCTATTAATTAAAGCTGTAACTTTTTGAAAGTTTTGAACGATTTCAATATAAAACTTTTTATAAACTTAACAAAAATATATAAGACTATGATCAGCACTGATCTGTTATGTACCTGCTCAATCATTTATTTTTATTTATCTATAATCAAAAAAGTTACGGACTGCAGCTTTAAATATAATAATGTTTTATACTGTACAGGTCCAACAAGATCAGTTTGTGCCCATCTGTGAAACTGATTAAAACATGACATCTGTTGTGTATCTAAACATGGGTTAGCAAGACATGAGAATGCTGTGAAATCCACACTGCTTCATGTTCTTCTCAGAAGTCCTCAGGAACTCTCTGTGGTCTTCAGAAGGTCACATGAACGTCACATGACCCTCACACGCTCATCTTGACAACGTGCCACAGAAAACACAGAGCGGCCGCCAAGACGTCAGCCTTTCGAAGCCTAAAAGAGACAGAGTGAGAGAGAGACAAGCATGAAGGGATATAAATAGTCACTGTTTGCAGAAGTGTGTTTTTACTCGGACAGCCCATGAGTGTTTATAGATGAAGACAATGAGGTCAAATGGAAAATTCTTGGATGGAATCCAGCAGTTATTGTTTATTATAGGAACAAGATGAGGCGGCAGCCCTTGTTTATGTTACTTTTGTTATCACAACTGATCAGATGTTGCTCCTGAAGACACTATAACATTTAAAATGAGACTCAAACAGTGAGAGAATGTCTGATCTCATTTCCTCAAACAACGACAGACTGTAGATTCATTTACACTGACAGGCTGCAGAACCGACAGGCAGGTTTTTCAGTGATAATCTTTGCATCTGTCACAGCTCCTACATCACATTTTATCACATCAAAAACATGTTACTTTTCATTATAACACATTTATGGTTCTTTTGTGTCACATTATATCAGTCATTATAAAAGTTATTAAAGGAGCTTATAGAAATGTTGTTCTACTTATGGACAGTATACATTACCATATATATATTTATAATGTATAGAAAAGACCAGATCAACATTTGTGTGTTATAAAACAAAATATGTGTTGGAAGAATAACAGTTTGAACACATGAGGACGTGTATCAGAAAGTCTCATTACATAAGAAGAGACTCTTAAAGACTGTACTTCTGAGACTATGTGATTATGTGACAGTGTGATATATGTGTGTATATATATTGCAGCTACAGCTAGTTTAAAAATAAACAGTACCGGCATAATTCTGCTTAACATTTCTCTGGGTTTGTCTAATATAATAACTAATAATATGAAGGTTATTAGATTTCAGTGTTTCTGTGTATGAGACACAGTAAAACATCCTGTCATTGCATTCAGACTGATGCGAAGATCTGTGGGATCAGACAAACAGCCTCAGAGCCACATAACAGTGACAGAACAGCTCATTGTGTGTCTGTAAGAACCATTATGTTAAGGGCAGTTCTGCAGACGAAACTCACTGCATTAATCTCTAATCACTCATTACTTCACTCTGTAAGGCTTTCAAAAGGCTTTCATGTATGTTTTGTTTCACATGTTTAACATGTTAGAACGAAACGGCCACCGCCACAGTGATAACCGTGTTTGAGAAACTTGTTATCTCCATTTTTCTGAGAGCTGATTTGAATTCCTGTGATGTCTTTGGCTGTATCTTCATTAGAGACGACCTCTGACTTCTGTTCTCCTGAATAACAGCAAGTGTGTCTGACCTCAGTACAACCTTACTGGAGAAATCTTCATTTTTCCCTCTCTGTTGTGAAGTATTGGCTAACAAAGGAGTCACTCTGTTACACAAAAACGGCTAAAAACAACATGATGCAATTACCCACCTAACACTTTCAGCTTGTAACATCATTTCCCTAACGTTTCCCAAACATTTAAAACATTCATCCAGTATTTTAGATGCTGTATTAAGATTATTGTTTGGTTTTAAGAATGTTAATCAAACATTTCATTCTGTAACATTTTTAAAACATTCCACCAACAACTTAAAAATAACATTTGTGATATGTATGTAATATTAAAAATGTTCCACCAACGTTACCACAAAATCGTTTTGGTAACTTTGAGAGAACCTTTACAGAACATTAGCCAGCGTTCTGAGAACGTTCCCTGGTAGCTGGGTCATGTATAGGTGACCCATATTCATAACTGGAGCTGTGTCCTCTTGTGCCACTGTCCTCACTCAGTCTGTTATGCTGATGTGACCATCTGCCCACCAGAGGCTCGGCCTGCCCGGCACTTACCCACAATGAATAGAGCACAGCGCCGCTTCTTGTTTCCTGTAGCTACGGGACACTGTTCAGCCACAAGCGTTTCAAAGACCCCTGTGGAGACAAACAAGTTTTAATGGTGTTTATACATTTATGTGGTGTTTTTAATAAGCTTTAAGATAAACCATGTGCAAAATCATCAGTCAAACCCACAGCTGTACAGAGTGTTGCCTCTGTAAAGTCTTTTTTAAAGCATGAATAATTCACTTTCACAGAGCAAAACATTTAAATGTCATTTTAAAGATCAAATATGAATTTTAAGGAATAAAATTGATGACAGTGATTACAATCTCTTTTAATAGTAACACTGTGGCTTAAGTTAAATGATGAGTTTCACCTCATGAAAATATGAAAGCATGAAAACAATCATTATTCATACAATACAGCAATCGTTGCAAAGAAGGTGTGCAATAAATAAAGTGCCATAAACAACCACAGCTCAGCCAATCACTGTAGAGCTTTTACTAACGCTGCACATCTCAGCCTATCACAGCAGACTTCAGCTTATCCCTACAGGCCAATCACAGCAGATCTCTGACTATCACTATATGGCTTTACTGTACCACATAATTTTTGCTGAACCACCACAAACGTGTTTTATACAGGCCTGAAACACACATTCATTTTTCATTGTCCTAAACTACATTGTTAATTAGAGCTGAGACCATTTGTTTTAGTCACTGGGGTGTGCTGCTCTCAAAACGGACTTATAATAAATACTTTTATCTTTACTGCCCTCGACAGATGGGTTGAATTAAACACCATCTCTGCTTTAGTATTTACACCAGTTCTGTGGGAGACAGTAACCAGGTCTGGGGTGTCAGAACAAAGCAGATGATCTTTGATGTCATCTCAGAGATGCAGACATGAGGACACACTCCTCAAACACAATAACACACACATCAGATGATGCATCTGTCTTTAAAACTGTTTAATAATACATGCTACCTGTCCTGTATTATATAAGCTTCCTGTAAGATATTAAAGACAGACCAGATAAAAACAAACTCACATATTTATGTATTTATCAAAGCACAGATGATCAGATGAAAACCTCAGACAATAAAAACAGTGACACCTTGCTGTGAGAACCGGAACTAGATGTTTTCTGCTCAGATCAATGATCTGACTAATGTTCTCCCAAAATGTTAGTACAACACTTTTTATTTTTTATATGATATATGAACCCTTTAAAAACATGAAGTAATTCTTCATCTACAGCAGCTGTAAGAGGAACCAGCAGATGACAGGCTGGGCTGAAGAACATCTTCTCACTTCAGAAACTTCAGAAGCTCTTTCAGGGTTTTGCCTGATTAAATGACCCAGTTTAACGTGTGCCGAGCTGTGAGGAGATTCTCTGCGGCTCTCAGTTTAAAAAGCAATCTAAGCACAAACCGAAAACCCACAGAATAAAAAGCCAAAAATGATCTGAGGAAGAGTCAAATTCTCAAAGCGATTGGAAGGTTTTCTCTGATTGCTCAGCTTTCAAAAGAAACAAGCTCAGTTCATTCTCTCATGACTCAACAGTTTCTTTTATATAATTCAGAAGAATTAGAGCAATTCCTGCTGTTGCTTTCAGAGAGAGAGAAACGGCTCTTAAATGCCTGCTTCGCTTTTGTTTTAGTCACTTGAAGTAAGTCAAGGTTACAGCCTCAGGCAGCCTTCAGAAGAGACTCTTATCTGTTTGCAATTCACTCAAATATAGAAACTATCTATCCTGTCAGAGAATGAATGCATTCATATTTCAATCCTCTTCCTCTCAAAAACTCCCATACAGCAACTGTTTAAGTTCTGATCCAGTTTAAAGCTGCTGCTGTGATCTGCCTCAGGCCATCACTAATGTACGACACTAAATACAGGTGTAAACAGGGTGTGTGTGCGATCCATGGAGATAACAAATGCTAACCTCTAATGTTCTTAAAGAACATTTCGTCACAAACACGAGTTTGGGTTTATCGTTCATCTCTTTCCATGAATCAGGGCAGAACCTCAAACTGAAGCACTTCGTCGCCTCACTATTAACAGAAGCACGGGAGACGAGAGTAAACCGCTCTGAGGGCATTTAACAGCAGAGATGTGATTTTATCGCTCTCACCACACAAATACTGAACATTCTCGGTGAATCACAAAGCTTTCAGGACAACAAAACCGAATGTCTTTATCACCATGTTCCCAAAATCAAAAAAAAACTTAAAATAAGTTTTGTGATGGGGAAACAATGTGGGTAATTATTATGAAAATAATGTTGTGATGTCATGTCATCTAACATAGAATGTTGAAGAGAGAAACGAAGGCCGTCTGCCCTGCCTATAATCGGAGACTGTTTGCTGCTTCCCCACATAACTGATAATACAGCAACACACACGAGGTGAGATTAGAGTCTGAGGAGCTGAAGTTACAGGCAGAAGCAGCTGACAGCTCTGGACATTTGCGAGGCAGTGATAAATTTCCAGCTTCACAGAGGCAGGGATGCATTAAACGAGAGAGCGGAGAGACCTCAGGACACAGCGACGGCGGTCGGTGCGAGAGGCAGGAACACATCACTGCAGCGTAGAGACCATCTGCATGGCCATCACGTTTCCTAAAGATCCACGGTGCCGTTGCATGTTCTCTGCTGAGCAATCACGAGCGGCACGTATGCGGTGCACACACACACACACACACACACACACACACAAACACACACACACAAACACACACTCATAGATCACAGCCACACAACACAATACAGCTGAAATAACCAACAACTGCACAATAACACGTGATAAAAATAACACAGTATGTCCAGCAAAACATGACACAAAGGACAGAACAGAAAACTAACCAACAAAATATTTGTATTGTATTTGTATTGTGTTTTGTAACTGAATAATTCAGACTTTAATGAGCTAAACCAAAGGCTAAAATGGTTTTAATGACTCACTTGTGATTTCATGCTGAATTTAACACAAACACAGATGATAAAATCACTGACTACAGCTGCAATCTGTAACTTCTGTCTCTCCACTGCCATCTCTGTTAAAAACATAAAACTGCACATTTACATATTTTTCATTACAGGAACATGTCCACCGTTAACGTCATAAACCACAGCTGTGTTTGTTTAAATCTCACAGACTCACATCTGCGCCGCTTAATTAAAACTATTGCCTCCAATTTCAGTTTGTGGGCAGCAGCCACACGACTCTCTCTGACAAATTCTGGCAATAGGTGAGAAATCGGAGGATAAACAGGTTACATAAGTGTTCTGCTGCCTCCTGATGGAGCAAAAAACATAATGAGAACTTCACGCTACAGGACAGGATGTTTAAACGCTGCCAGTCAAACTCAGCAGCCGTTAAACTCTATTTGCATGCAGACGCTACAGAAGCAGCCAGATTCACTACAGCTGCTGCCAACCAGCAGGACTCAGATCTGCGGCTGCAGAATCGCAGCTGGTTTCTCTCACCGCCTGAAACGAGCTGAACATCAGCAGAACATCACCAGAGCATTAGCAGAACATCAGCAGAGCATTAGCAGAACATTAACAGAACACGCGCTGGTTTCAGCAAGTTATTAATCTATCAGTTTCTCATTAGCTGGGAAACCAACCAAACGGCTCTGATCCGCCAGGTTAGTTAGAGGTTTTTTTATAAATTCATCCTTCAGAACAGAGCAACATGTACTGACAATAAAGACATTAAAACAAAATGTTTTAAAAGGTATTTGTCTTTTCATCTGTGTCCAGTGATGTCAGAGCGATTTTAAATGCAACTGCTGCAGTAACGCATGCAAGACTGAAAGGCAGAGATGCACAGACAGTCACTCTATAGGCTGCATAATAACAACATTTACTGCAGAACTGCAGTCTGTGTCCTATGAAATCATCACCTGTTTGGCAAATACATGCGTTTATCTAATGATGAGTCTGAACACAACAGCTTCCCTAAAGAAGCACTACAGAAATAAAGCCAATTTAAAGGACACAATCAAGAACAAATTCTGCAGATCTATTGTGTGTGTATTTTCCAGTTTGGGAACATGTGGCACATGATGGTGGACATGTGATGAGAGGCGCGTCACGCGTTCGCTGCGGGGCTCCAAACACATGGAACAGAAGAACATTACTTCATTTAAAAAGCCCATGACATCAAAATTGAAGTTGTACACCTTTTATCCAAGTCTATAAGTTCTAAAGCCTGCAGTGTACTGGAAACCTAAGCACACGTTTCTCATGTACAATCAGTCAAGAATCAAGGCTTCAAGAATCAGTTTCACAGTTAATGAATGTAGTTGTGAAACTGCAACAATCATCTGCCATCAGTCGAGCCTCTATCCTGAACTGAGATTAAACATGAAACAGGAAATACCTTCATTAGATTCACTCAGACACAACATATTCTAAACACATTTCTTACAGCTCTAAAAAAACTCACATATTTATGTAATTTTCCATTTATTTTACCACACACACCTTCCCGTCTGTTCCAAACGTATTTGTTTCCATCTTTTGTTGGACAAATGATTCTTTCTGTCTGTCTTGGATGAAGTGAAAAGGCGGAGGTGAAAGAACAGGAAGCGTCTGACACCGTGACACGTGCGCTAGAAGCTCATTTCCTGCGGGACGTCAGGTGGACGGTCGGACACGTGTCCTCCTCTTCCTCATCTCTGCTCCTCCAATCACTCGCCTGACAGCATCAACAAGAGACAGACGGACGTCAAAGATGATGATGAACACAAACTCTGACAGCCCAATGGGTTTAAATTCCTGTCATTAGAGATGACTGATCAAGCTTGTGAGAATAAAGCAGTTATTTATTCACAAAATGTAAATGTGAAACACAACTTGGTAAATGATGTCATCCCATCTTCATCATCTCAGAGCAGTCAGAGGAAGTTTGACGCAGCCCTGCGTGATCATCAGACACTCCAGAGAGTTTGACTGATTCCAGTTTATACATCTTCTCTTCTCTGGTGGCTTCATGTTTAAGTTTTCAGTTTAGAACATTTTCTCCTGTCCAGGCTTAACATGCAACGATAAAATCATCATTCTCTGTGTCCGATCAGTGCAGGAGTGTCCTATCTGAAACCAAACTTTATACAGTACCCAGATTTTATGCACTCACTCTACAAACTGCTGTTTGTCCAGCACAACAGTGGCCACTGACATTATCTGAGCTGATCTGATGCTCACAGGATTTGAATTGTTGTTTTTAAACACAGATGAAAACAAGCCTGTTTCCTAGAAAACAATAAGTGTTTTATATAAAAATAATGAGATACATTCACATTTTGCAAAAAGAGATTTCAAAGAAAGCATCTGTATTCTCACAGCGCGCTTCAATTTCTGATTTAATGGCATTTTAATCTTTCAAATCAGGTGTTTGTTGAAAACAGCCTCAGCTAATTCAGAGCACAGTCTGTTTTTATGCCCACAGGATGTGAAGCTGAAGAAAATCATGTTTTTCACCGCTAGGAAATTATTATGTAAACTGTCAATGTATTAACAGAAGGCATTTACCACTGGTCAAAAACACACCGAAATAACACCTCCAGCTTTACAGAGACGCTTACAATTAAAGTCCACATGCAAACTCTTTCTCCACATGTACAACCTTTACATTATAAACGACTGCAGTAGCCAGTGGCAACAATACAGAAATACAGTAGCTACAGTCATTTTAACATCCCTCCACACAGAACAAACCTGCATGTTCACCTGCAGAACAAACAAACCTAAAGTCACGCTGGCCCAGAATGCCCTGTTCTGCAGCTGATAGCTGCAGGTTCTGCCTTCTCTGTACAGTCCAGAACGCCTCTTCTAGGAAAATGACAGGCCGGCCCTCCAGCACTAGAGCTAACTAACATCACAGAGATGACGGGTTTGACACACAATCTCACCAAAACCATTTCTGATGATTCATTAGTGATATTAACTAAAATCGACCCATGTATCTGTTCGCCTTATAAATAAGATCATTTTTGCTAATCGTTCCAACAGCACTGATTTGCATTTCAATTGGAACAGGGAGTTTCTGGAGTGATACCAAACCCGTGACCCGGTTCTTAATGGCAACAATTGAATATGGATCCAACATTCCACTGCATCAAACACAAAAACACTGGGACACACTGAGGGTCCGGCGGTTGCTCTGATTTGTGGGCGAGTTCACCAACGTACAAACCTTTAGAACAACTGTTGCCCCATGGAAACAATAATTGAACAGAGAGAGAGAGAGAGAAAGATCAATATGTGCACTTAGGGTCTCTTTCAGCTGATGGCTTAAATTAATATTTAATTAGTAAAACTAAATTAGTAACATTGAATGAGTGAAGCTTTATTATTTAAGATCTCTTTTATCTACAGCGCCACACTTCAGATAAACTCCCGTTTCTTCTTTCTCTATGTATGATGAGTACGATGAGGTTCTGCCTGTCTTACAGACTGCTCGATTATAACGCATAAGGCTGTCAGACAAGCTCTTTAAACTTCATTGTGTCTGTGGCTGTAAACAAGCGGTTACAGTACAAATGTTCTCTGGACGGCTGATGGATTGAGTTTCAGGGCATCAGATGTCTGAGTTAAATTATTCAGCTATATGACAGACACACAGTTTAATGCTGTACTGCACCTTAACACAGATTAGTTATGCAGTAAGATGTACATATGTGCAGTAATAAGTTATCAGAGTCAATAATCAATAACTAGTTTAACATTAAAATGAAAAATAACTTTTCCTTGAAATGTCACTGAGTTCAATACCTGAAAACACTTAATAAATGACATAATAACTAACAAGACGTCGCCTCCTTTGTTTTTAAACTCTAACTGGAGAAAGATTAACATGTATCTGAACAATTGTAGGTTGTAAGAATGTTTTCAGAATGACTGATGGCTCAAACCAACAGCTTTCAGGTTACCGCAGAGCTCAATGTTGTGTCTGTTTATCTGCTCAGACTATTATTAGAGGAAAAATCATGCAGCAATCGCATGTGGAAATTGTTTTTTTTTAAAGGGCCTCAAAAACTGAAACACATTAAATGGTAAAAATAAACATCACGCTTTTGCAGAGACAGTTTACAGTTTACTGACACGTGAGTTTTCTGTTGGTAGATCTACAGAGCATCATATAATTTATGTATAAAAATTATACACACATTAAAAAAATAAATACCATGAACTATGGTACAAAAATCAGTATTTAAATTAGCTGTCTTATTTCATAATGTTTCATTATGTTCATAAAATATAAAATGGCTTTTCCATTGCGTCTAATATTAGCATTTCTATATATAGTATATATATATATTTATATATATATATATTACTGCTAATATCAGATGTAACTGAAAAGCCTGGAAAATGTTTTAAGTGCAAATTTCTAAAGTACAAAAAAATAGAGAATTTATGTAGGTCATCGTTTCAGAAATGTGTGTCAGTGAACAAGACGAAAGTGAGAGAGAAGCTCAGCTGACCCTAAGGAAGAAAGAAGAGAGAGAGAGATATGAAAGAGAAATAGAGAGAGAATTTTCTTTTGAGAAATATCTCAAAAGAGAATTAAAGACACAATAAAAGTGTAATATGAACAGAGACGTAACATGACATCATACAGGCCTCATGATAACCGCTGCCAGCTTTATGCTCTTATTTATTTATTTAGGATAAAAGCACAGAACATTTAAACAACCTTTTCATTCATTCATTTAACAGAATGTTTGAAATGCTCAGTGCTTCATATCTCAGGGACACAAATGGCATGTGAATGTTTTCATTTGAACCCAGAACACTGTGTTACAGGTCTGATGAAATCACTGCTGCATGTCTTGTGTCTCTGCTGCAGAACTGTGCTAGTGAGTCTGTGTTGGGTTTAGTCACGCTATAGATGACTGTGTCTCAGCTTTGGTCCAATCAGAACAGCGTCATAAGCGCCAACGCAGCAATCGCCGGCCCGTGAGAGACAGTTCTCTGAATCTGTGTATTCAGGTCAGGAGGTTTGACTCTCACATGAACTCATATTATAATTAGGTCACGCGTGACATCACAGATGTTTGGAAAGGGCTAATAAACACAGGCAGGTTTTGCTAAAAGCAGCAAAATATCAACTGAGATAATGAAATTTACATTATTAACATCATCTGATCACAGGGTATGACTGACCCCACAGCTACATAACAGTTACAATCCAAATGATCGGTGACAGCTACTACATTTGTTAATTAAAACTAAATCATCTATCAAAAAAGCTAAATAAATGTCACATCTGTGAGTTATCTACAAAGTCAGCACTGGTTTGTATATTCAAATATGATCAAATATGATACATCTACATAGCAGTCACTACTTTGAAATCTAAAAACAGACCTAAAACTTATGCTTACAGCCTTGAAAAAAATATAAATTGTGCCAAATATAAATGCTTTTTTCAAAATGTTCTGTCCTGTATATTATGCAAGTGACGCAAAATTGAGGCAAAGACCCAAAATATCTGTCTGCACATCAGTTTGAGTTGCACAAAGAAGTTTAGAGTGGCTGAAAAGTGGCTGTGTTATGTTCAGTGTGTGTGTGTCTGTGTGCCAGCAGGAATCTGATCTCTCCGGCTGATATCTGTTGTGTCTGTCTGAAGGGGATCTGATCTTGCAGTCAGCTGGAGTCAATGGAGCAGAAGAGCTTTATTCCAGCGTCACACTGACCTACATTATGTGACACATTTGTGATGTTCTAACACATGCAACAGGTTCTTGTAACCGCATGAGTCATCAGAGAACCTGCAGTACCATCACTGTTCTCACGCAGAACCCGTCTGTACGGTTCTGGTAACGGCCGGGTAAAACATAAGCCGAGGAGATGATGTTGAACACTGATCTGTCATGAAATTGCTTAAAAACAGATGCTGGTTTTCTTATCGATTAAATAAAAGTTACAGGTTGCAGTTTAAATGGTTAATGGCTGCAGGGAAACCACGTCACAGGCTTCGACTTCCAACACTGCCAGGCAGAAACTTCATGGCGTCCAGTGAATAATGAGGTACCTGGATAATTTAATCTTATTATTCTGGTCCATCATGTTTGAAACTCAGACACAACACATGTTCAGCGCCATCCATCAACTACACTTCACATTATTAACCTCAAACACAGATCTGACGTTTTCTCTCAGAATAAACAACAAACGTGAATCAGATGGAGAACATCTGCAGTAAAATGGGTTATGAGAAACAATCATTTAGGGTGTTTTAAAATTATTTAAGGTATTTTTCTTTCAACATTTCTGTTATGAACTTTACTGGAACTTACTGGAAAACTTACTTACTGGAAAAACACTTCAATTTCTTTAAATGTTGCTATTTTTGAGACCAGATTACACTCTTAACTTAACCTGCTGTTGTATTTGATTAAAATTTATGTAACTTATTTCCAGGTTCTTCTATGACGATCAATAAATAAAAAAAAATCAGGACACCATTTTAGGAAGGAAAGTAGGTCAGTGTGCTGCAGTGATGTGGGTGAGCCCTCACCTGAGAGCAAAACCCAAACGCAGATCTCTTACTGACACAGAGAAGCACAGACACACCATTTAATCCTGACTGAAAAAGACTCAGTCCTCATATCCTCTCTCACGCTTTACAGACCAGCCGTGACAGACATCAGTGACCGGGCCTCACCCACATTAAACTTTGAATTATGGGAAATAAAAGGGTGTAGGACAGTAGAACCAGCGTTTGAAGCTGTGCTGATCTGACCCATATTACGAGCCTTGGTTCTGTCCGTCTAACACACAGTAACTCTTCATTAATCCCACAGAAAACAGTTTATTCCTCAACTGAACTGCACATGTGTAAATGTGCTGCATTGAATTCTGTAGGTTAACTTTAGTTCTAGCTAGAATTTCTAGCTGGTTGGGTGGTTAACCAGCTAGTTCAAATCTTTATGTATTGTTGCCCAAGATAATTGACAGATTATTTAAAGCAAAAACACAGATTTTCTATGAAAACTGACAGCTTGTGACTGCTAATATGTTTGTGTGTCGATACATTAACTACAGAACCTGGTTAGGCTAAACTAGGACTAAATCAGTGTATCACAATGACAGAAACAGCTCCACAAACACATCTGCACAAACATAAAACCAATTAACTGAAAAGCCCAAAGACACGCTGTGTGTAACTTCACATTATTCTACCGTAGCGCCGGGTTACGTGTCAGATCTCATGACTGCTGGCAACACATGTGAAAACTGATTACAAAGCAGCGCGGGAGAGTCTCTCTCCGCTCTGATGATTTGACATTGTGGAGGTTATAACAAACGCTTCACAGAACCCTGTGGAGGTTTGCCAAGAGCATCATTGGTCGATAAATGCCAGCCAATCACAACAGCCCCTGCTCTGCCCTCTAAATCTCCTTGATCCCACTGAGTTCTACCTCAGCAGGAATGTTGTCCTCAAACCTCAGACCTCACGATCAGATGATGGTGTGCTAATACACTCAAACGTTACAGAGAAATCTGACTTCCAACATCAACACAAAACTGTCTGACAGGGTTAGAAAGCAGAAAAACTCAACAAACACCCCCATCTTCACATCACTGCATAAAAACAGATAAAAAACCCATTAACTGTTAATGCAAACAACAGTAGCACCAATTGGCTTCCATTGTATGGACATAAAACCACAAAAACATCTCAAAATATCTTCTCTTTGTGTTCCACAGAAGAAATAAAGTCATACAGGTTTGGAATGACATGAGTGAGTAAATGATGGATTTTAAAGACCCTCACACTCAGTCCTCAGCGGCGGCACGCTGCAGTTGTCATGGTAGCCGTGGACCAGCCCATCACAGACAAAGCTGGAAAACATCTTCATCCCTCCATCATCCACCTCAGAGAAGATTCTGATCACACCGGAGCATCACTCCACTGAGCCCAGAAGAACATCTCCAACGCTGACACACAGTCCAGAAGATGTTTCTGTAATAAACAATCATCAAAGACTCATTAGACAACAGACTGATCTATAGCAGATACAAAAACATCTAATCTGAAGTATTTATAACCTTGTTGACTTATGTTTCTTGTTAAACTATTTAAAATTAAGCTCAAAGATTTACTCAGGCGAATTACTGAGGGACAGAGTCTTGAGTTGTGTGGTCAGGGTCTACTGAGGTGTGTTACACGTTTTACGTCTAGTTTGTCTGTGAGGAGGTACGTGCTGTTCAGCACACGCCTTCAGCAATTTCACTGCAATCAAAATCTGGACGCTTTCAGCCGAACACGTAACGGCTCGGCACAGAAAGGAAGAGGCATTTATAATAACTGACAAGCAAGAAAAACACATTTACAGAGATACATCACCACATCTGACAGGATCATTCGCCTCCGTCATTCACTCATCCTCAGGTCATTCCAAACTTGTTTGACCTTATTTACGTCTGAGGAACACAAACGCTGGTCACCAGCGACACACGTTGACTTGCATAAACACAAAACCACCGTGTTCTTCACAAGTCATCTGACACATCCCACAAACAGTCTGAGAGAAGTTAGTGCCTATGTTTAATATTAAGGGTCAGTTGTTTGTTGTCATCCCTAAGAATGAAAACAATGATTTTCTTCACCAGCCCAACTGATGAAGAGGATAAAACATCAATCAGGTTTTCACATCAGGGCCTATATATACACTCCTATATAACTTCCTGTGTATTCTTCAACATCACTTTAATGATTTAACAAATGCAAACTTTTAGTGGCGAACAGCTCAAAAGAAAACGTGTCTTTTTTTCTAATCTTATGCAACAGGTTTCAAACAGGTCTGAAAAATTAAACAAAGCGCTTTGAGAAGCCAAATGAATTTTAATCAAGTGATGAGCGATTTATCTGACAGAACGGCTGATGGAACTACAGGAAGCCTCGCTGTTCTGAGCTCTGGAAGAGAGGAAAAGAGATTGAGACAAGACAGGAAATACACGAGTCTGAAAGAGGAAAAACAGAGGAAACGATTCACTTGAAATCTGAATGGCTTCTGGAATAAAACTCACACTAAGTGAGATCATAAGATCAAAACAAACCAAACGATGAGAGATTTATAATATGTCCTCGGTTTATGTTTCATAATAACATTTTCAGAACAAATATAATTCATATCTGTCAAAATGATTAATGATGCCGTGGATCAAGTTATTCCCAGATGTGAAAACGATTCCATAGATTTCTATTGTTTTACACACCGCTGGTTCTAAATGGCATCATCTCAACACCTCAGAAAGTTAAAGGATTTCAGAACAGAAGGTTCCTACAACAGAACTGGAACGATAGAACAACATTTCATTGACTGTTTTGGCACCGTAGTTTAACGACATCACTGACACTGGAAAAATGTGGCTTCTGGTCTTTCAGTGTTTTATGAGGAAGTTCTGACAGACCGATTAAGTCGCAGGAATGGAATCTGTAAAACAAAAACAACAACAAGAGAAACTGAAGTCCAGTGACAGACAGAGCCGTTTCACCAGCCGAGCATCATGGTGAACAGACCTGAAAAGATTCATCCAATACCTGCTTTAAACTGTCATTAAAACTAACAAAGATGTGGCTTTAAAAATGTGTGAAATCAGAATGAAACAGAATCTGTGCTAATCTGCTCTTGCCTGATTTTTCAGCTCACTAATTTAGGCACCAGTCAGACTTTAAGGGAAATCTACATCAGACAGGAAAGAATTCTGGGAATTCTGTGAGTCTGACAGCACTGATGAATCCACACAGTCCAGACTGATGACAGATGATGAACAGTCGAGTCAGATAGTTTTGTACAAATTCCTGCAACAGACTTTTTATTTGTTACTGGCGAAACAAATCAACTGAGTCTTATAAACTTTTACAACACGTCTGAAAAATATGCATCCACACGACTGCATATAAATAATCCAAAATAACTTTTGCATCCATGTGCAATAAATGAATTTAATCTCAAATCAATGTATTTTACATTTCCTCATTTATTGAATATTGTACTTGTTTACTCCATAATAATGATACTTATTGTAGCAATAATAACTGATTGTGGTGATATTATATTAACTGATAATATTAAATCATGTTTATTTAAGGTTTACAATGACTCTACAGTCATGCACAGAATTCACACAAACACAACATCAGGAAACACAGGCTGCAGAGAGTAAAGATGAGTGAAGATGTCTTTCACTGAAGTGTGTGGAGTAACAGAACGACTCTGAAAGCAGCGAGAACTCATTAATGCAGACAGTGAGTAAAAACACTCATGAAGACAGAAGAAACCTCTTTAAAGATGAGATGCTGCACAAGAGCTCATCAGCAACACTACACTACACACACAAACACACACATGTAGAAACACCACACACACACAAACATACGTACAAACACCACACACACACACACATACAAACACCACATACACACACAAAGAACATTAGCATGAATGTAATGATGGGACGCTCAGCACTAAAGCTTCTGTGACACAGAACAGAAACAGAACAGCCAAGTCAAAACACAGAACATCACAATTCCCATCTGCACTGCAATTTATTAACAAAACAGAGCGTTCCAGTCTGTTTGTTTATTGGAAGATAATGAAAGACTGAAAGTAAAGAAAAACTTACAATAAACAGCATTCCTGAGATCTTTCATTCAGAAAACACCTCAACATCTCACCAATCTGTGGCTGACTCTCATATTTATAACACAATCTGCATGAAGAAACCTGTTGCTAAGCAGTTTCTCTGAATGAGCTTTGACTTCATCTGTTCCTCTCTGAAATGTAATATTTGAATTATACATTTACAAGATTATAGTTTTTACATCCCTCCAGATTCAGTTCAGTGTAAACGTGCAGAAACTCAACAACACGCAGCTGTAGGAGAGCTTTGACAGGCGTTACATGCATAGTTCTGTTCTACAGTCAAACAAACCATCTCAGACCACATCAAAACAACTCCATAACAAGCCACATTTACACTCAAACAAAAGCAAAACAAGCATCGATTGCGTCTGCAGCATCGCAGATCTGCAATGTTTACAAAAACTTTCTCCATTTGGAACATCGGAAATGAATGTTGAACATACAAGCGCTACACGTCAGAGAGAGCAATAATAAACAAACAGAAACTCGTGTTGTTTCAGCTCTGCAGGGAGCTGAGGGGGTGTGATTGAAGCTCTGAATCTGATCACAGAATTCCCTGCTGGATGTTGGCACTCATTCCGAGTCCTCGGAGACCATCTCCAGACCTGTGGCACGCCGCCACCAACCGGTCGGAGGAGAGCGCAGAACGATAAGAGAGTGAGACTCACAAACCTGAACTATATTCACATCAAAACTTACTACTCTTACTTTTAACTGTATATTTCTAAAAATTGCAGTTCTTATTACAAATGATTTATCCATGCACATCATTACTTTTAAATCCACATGCCCTGATAATCTTTACTGAAAATCTCCAAATGTTATTCGTGGTTTTATTGCCTTGTGTCTTATTTGTAAATGTCTCTGATAATCTCACACTAACTCATTTGTCAGGAAGCAACAAGCAAAAATAAAAGCAAAAAGTAAAAGGTTTGGGCCCAAAATAGTTACAGCAGCCATGGCTGAACTGCTCACTTTATCATTTCTTTCTATAAACAGTCACACGTCATTAATAAAAGACTAGCTGTATGAAGCACAGAATCTATCTTTAGCTTTTGTTTAGTCAGACACGAGGCGTAAAGCGCTAACAGATACAAACACTTCAGACACGTTCAAACGTGCTGATCAGTCTGAGCCGGGTCTCAGCCGGACAAGGAACCGGTCGTTCATTACAGCGCCATTGTGGGTTTATTGTGTTGGTACCAGTGGCTGATGTTATCACCAAACGCCAGTCGCCACAGTGACGTCCTGCTGATAGATCTCATTGGATGATGCCTTTAAAAGTGTGTGTGTGTGTGTAGTGAAGACAAGAGCAACACAGGGAGAATTTTTCCATCAGTGTGTCATTTATCTAGAAGTTAAACTCGCTTCTTGCACGTGTCGGAAAGTTTGATCACAACATTCCCTGCAACAATAAAAGAGGAATTTATTTTTATTTCTGAAAGGCTTTAACTAAATATGTTTAACTTTATATGCTTCATACATGCATTTGATTTAAACACTCTATACTTATTAAAATTCTTAATACCATCATTCACTGATTTTGATTGGTCAATCATTCATTAAATCTGATGTCCTAAACAACCAGTTTTCTAACCAAACCACAGAATAAAACACTTTAAACTCTCCTGTAAAATCCCCTGATAAAATATATGGAAACTTGATTGTAGATTAATAATTGATTATTGTATTTAACATACAGAAATGTTGTTTTTATAAACATTGTTTGTGGAGGTGATGAGACAGGAAACAGAAGAGATGCTCTCAGCAGCTGTTTATAGCGCCATCTAGTGTCACACAACAACACAGCATCATAATCTCTCATTCATTCACATCATTATTCTGATAAACAAACATGAAGGTATAAACAACAGAACAAGATTGAAACAAACCAGCCGCCACGAACCAATAATGACTGTATGATCATTATTTATTATAATAATACTTCATTCTTGGTTATGATCTGTTAATGGCTTTTTTCTGCTTTGTGTGTTTTGAGTTTGGATCTCAGTCTGACTGCAATAATAACTATGAAAAATATGTGAAAACTTTGTAGTCCTTCAAAATAACAAGTTTAACATTTTTGTAACTTAATATAAACTTTTGGGCAAATGTTTTATGTTGGTCCATCACTACACAAAAACAAACTTGTTTCTCTGTTGTTGACAGCCTGAGAAGGCTCATGTATTTTCTTTACGTTCTGACAGCGCTGCTGCCATCTATTGTGTTTCTCCTCAACATAAATAACAAATGACAGAATGTGATCAAACCGCAGGATTCTCACATCAGATGGTCTCATGAAGTCCGCCGGACGGCTCGCTCGGGATAAAGCCCTCGAGAAAACATTCTGGACACATTGTGGAGCAACCGAGGCTCATACAATGACATGCACTCAGAAAACAAAAGAGGCCAAACTGAGCTTGTTGTAATTGGAACAATGAGAATGAGTCGCTCAGGAATTTCACATCCACGTCTGTCAAAACAAGCAGCGGAAACTGAGGCATCAACAGCAACAATCCACACAACATGAGCAAAGATAAAACACACAGCAGCAGAATTTATAAAACACACAGCAGCAGAATTTATAAAACACACAGCAGCACAATTTATAAAACACACCACACATCTTCTGTGAGAACAAACCTCACATTTCTCATCACTCCAAAACAGCAAAAAGTTGAAAGCTGGTTCTGTAGTATAATGTGTGTGATGAGCGAACAACTGTATGTAAGACTTCTGAAATTCTGGAGTTTTTATCTATGAGCCTTTAATGCCTGATTTTTCCTTACAGGTTTCACAAACAGTACAAATATGTAATATTAAGTGCTACACTTAAAAGTAAAGTTAAACCTCCTGAAAGGTTCTTGTTGGTTCTATAAATGGTTCTTTAAACAACATTCACAGAACTTTCTTTGCACAAAAGGTTCTCTTTTGTAGATAAAGGTTCTACAGGCTTTAAAAAGAAAAAAGAGTGACATTAGGAACCACTGCCTGAAAGGTTCTTTGGGGAGTAAAAATGGTTCTTCTGCAGAACCGCTTTAAAACCATGTAGGAGTTCCTTTAAACTTTCAAAAAGTAAAAAGCCCAAAAAGTTCACCAGATGAAAGGAGGTTCCGGTTGTGGGCAGGACAGGACGGAGGATCAGTGAGGACTGCAGGGAATGTGGATAAGCAGATTAAATGTATCTTTGAAGTGCTGCTGAAGCAATAATTCATCTCAGCGGACCTCTGCTGCCCTGAGCAACCAAAACCTCAAAACACAGATGAAGCTCACCAGCACCATCACAGCTGAAGGGTCCAACACCACCCATCACTCACACACACACACACACACACCTATCACTGCAAACACACCTATCACTGCAAACACACACACCTATCACTGCAAACACACACACCTATCACTGCAAACACACACACACCTATCACTGCAAACACACACACATACACACCTATCACTGCAAACACACACACACACACACACCTATCACTGCAAACACACACACACACACACCTATCACTGCAAACACACACACATACACACCTATCACTGCAAACACAAACACACACATTACTGCAAACACACACATCACAGAAACACACACACAGTGCAAGATAAACTCACGTCTGTTTTAAGACCATCTGGTCGTCTTAAAAAATTACTTAAACATAAAAGCTTCACACACATTTACTGAATGTGTTTTACAAATGTAGGACTTTCACGCAAGCTTTTAACATCACCCTGGGAAATGTCTCTAACTCAACTTCCTCCCGTTCTCTCACAAACAACCCCAAACATCCGCTTTTAAAACGGCTTTAAATAAAACACCTGCATCACAGACAGAGAGTGAAATCTAAAGACTGAAGTATAAGCCATCAGATCTGCAGATTCTGTGGATTACAGCTTCTCCTACAACACGTCTGATTTAACTGCTCAACCACTTCATGCGTTAATACATCTCCACACAAACATCACATGAAACGTTCAACCAGAGACCTTCATAACATCAAACCTCATTGTGGGTAAAGTGTGGTATGAAAGATCACATTACTTAAACAACCAGAGGTTTTGTTTGAATAGTTTCATAGACATGAGACAGTCACGCAGGCATCGTGTGTCACATGACCACAGCGTGGTTTCCACAACAGTAACTGTTAGCCGGGAATAAACGTCCCGTTCACATTAAAGAGACTGAACAGAAATCTGGAATATTTATCTGTAGAAACGATATTTATCTCTTCCTAAGAGAACGAAATGAACCCCTCGCAGCCGAGCTACAGAACCAGTCAGCGGGTCGTGACTGAATTACAGTATATCTTTGTCTGAAGTAGAACGATCACGGGTAAATTATGACAACAACAAAAACAACAAGAACGGAGACAAAAAAACCAAATGTTGATTATTTAGAATATGACAAAAGACATGAATAAAGAGAACAACTAAAACTGTTCATTATTGTTATTTTACATTATCCTGGAGTGAATTTAGAAGGTTTTTAAGGAAAAAAGTGCAAATCTCCACACAGAAAATGGGTCACAATGGCAGGTGCCAAACTCCACAAGTGTCTTCGCTTCCACATGAATGAGTTTCTGCCCATTATACAGTTCACAGAAAGAAATGATTTAAACTGTGCAAAACAGGTTGACTCAGAAAGCCTTCATTTAAACCCCGGTGAAATTTCCATTTCAATCGACCTGCAGGAGAATAAACTGAGCTGACCTACTTTCTGTCAACCTGTGAGTGTTTGTCTGCCTCACATGAAACGTTTTCTGTATGTTTCAGACTCTCTCCCTGGTCACTTTCTCCTCTTTTTTTTTTAACTTTGACTCCCTTCGACACACACAGACAAACACGCGTCATGTCGACACGGCTGCCCGGCACCCCTGCAGATATAAACGCTTCAATCACAAAATCTTAGACAAACCGCAGAATTACAGCTGAGAGTGAAAAACTCAGGAGGGTTTCTGAACAAATATATCAAAGACACAGTGAATGAACACCACAAACAATCAAACTTAGGACGTTTAAAGGCAACAAAGCAAAACAAACGACACGTGCAGAAAGTATTGATTTCCAAATCTTTCGCTTTAAACATTTCAGATGTGAATTGACGGATCTGACTAAAGACCCGACCACCAGAAATAAATCAGCAAACAAATGGACCCAATATTCCCACAGGCCTCGCTGCTGTTTTCAGTCAACCTAATTTCCTAGAATGTGCATCTGTTCACTGCTGCGAGTGGTTTTTGTTTTTCACAGGTGTGTCATGTGACATCAGAGCTCTCAGGCGTGTTATGTGACATCAGAGCTCTCAGGTGTGTCATGTGACATCAGAGCTCTCAGGCGTGTCATGTGACATCAGAGCTCTCAGGCGTGTCATGTGACATCAGAGCTCTCAGGCGTGTCATGTGACATCAGAGCTCTCAGGCGTGCCATGTGACATCAGAGCTCTCAGGCGTGTCATGTGACATCAGAGCTCTCAGGCGTGTCATGTGACATCAGAGCTCTCAGGCGTGTTATGTGACATCAGAGCTCTCAGGTGTGTCATGTGACATCAGAGCTCTCAGGCGTGTCATGTGACATCAGAGCTCTCAGGCGTGGTGTTGACTGAGGTGAGTGAATTCATGCATGTCTTTAAAGGTCACTGCTCACAACACAACAGCACAATCTACAGACCTGACCAAAGTCAAGTGTTCACTGATGTTAAGAGCCACTTAATATGTTAAACCAAGTAAACCAACTTAACACATTTATCAGCCATTATCAGCCACAATCAACCGATTAGTATCGAGTGCAATGTGATGTATTATATGTGTGTGTCTCACTACTAACATGTAATGACACAACCACAAGCCTGAAACTCCATCAAACACTCAATTCCTGTATCCTGTCACTGAGTCATTGATTTGTTAGTGTGCTGGGATTTGCATTCATTGTCCCAGTAAACCCATCTGGGCTGGCCATGACCATTTGTCTGACTGTAAGAGAGAGAGAGAGAGACTCAGCACTGTGCCATGTGCCAGTATAACACCTGTGAGCGAGTCCGACACACCAGTGGCCTCATGTTCCAGTCTTTTCACTGGCCGATTGAGGGGCTGTTTTCAGGACAACCGTCACAAAACGCGGTCAGAACGCGCGGCAGGAAGACGCCTGTGTGAACGCAAAATTCAGTGTTACAGTAGGAAAGTGTCACGCGACTGTTAAGCTAAAAAGAGTCATTTAATTTTGTTACTATTTATAAAGAACATTTAAAAAGTTCCACCTTTATAAGGAGGAATAAAACATGCAGATAACTTTCAGATAAGTGACATTTTTGGCACTAAAATGACAGCACAAATATTTAATCACTTCCAATTAGGCTGTCAGATTTAATGCAGAAATTATATGTAATGTCATTTTAAAAGTTTGTGTTATTCACACGACTGTCCTAGAATCAGAAAAAAATCTGTTCCAAAAATATTGAGCCGCCTTTTGAATTCTTCATAACAGTTTATTTCTGTGACGCTCCTGAATTTTTCATAAGTAAAGTTTTAGCTAAAGCCACTGGTTAATAATTCAGAAGCAAAAACAATCACAATATAATCACAGCATAATCACAGCACTCAGAGTTTAAAACTAAAGGCACATACAGAGATTGCTGTCGGTTCTATCAGTTCTGCTCAACAGAGGCTTTGGTTTACTAAGTATCTGAACGTTTCAGTGTTCAATGCAAAAATGGGGTTTTCAGTTCATTTTTAACCAAACAAAGTTACAGATGAGACACCGCAAAACCTGATCTGAATCCAGTTTCATCTGTGTTTATCTGTCTGCTGTAAACACACAACACCAAACTCTCACATCTTCAGAGTATCAAGAACAACCGTTAGTGACCCCGGAATAAAACTGATGCCGTCGTCGTCTGTCACAGAGACCACGTGCGTCTGATTCATGCAGTCATGTGTGTGTCAGTAAAACCACAGTCAGTGTGAAACCTTCCAGAGGAACTGACTCCACTGCAGCATGATATGATGCCTACAGATTAATATTATGGGATGTTGCATTAAGTCAAATGCTTATTAATGCTTAAAACAGAGATTTTAAAAGTTACTGTTATAACTTCAGTGATCCACATACATGACTAAACTAGACCAGGTTTACTTGCATCGATAGTTTATCACAGATCCTGAACTCAGGAAACACACACACACACACACACATTCTCACACACACTCAAACACACACACACT
>JBAJNP010003742.1:5085-37496 GCA_036877545.1 Yasuhikotakia modesta | reverse complement strand
TGTGTGTGTGTGTGTGTGTCTTAGGTCTTTCTATGACCTTTCCCCTGATTTCCCCAAACTTAACATGTTAACTCGAACCCGTGAAGGCAAGAAGAGGCACCTGTACATGGTGTCCAAGGAGCTGCGCAACGTTCTGCTCAACAACAGCGAGAAAATGAAGGCAAGCACACACACACACACAAATCTTAAGGCCCTTCATCAGCTCCTGCAGTGATTGAACATGGTGTTCAGGCAGATGGGAACAGCAGCCGTCTCTATGATCTGTCTGTGTTCTAGTAGCTCCACATTTATCACACACAATACAAGCATCTGCGACTAATGTCAACAAACCTATTACAGCAACACTGAATCATGGAATCATGCCTGAACACTTAGAAACCTTGTCTGTTGGGCTATTATGTGTGATGAATTAACACATTGATTGGGTGGTACAAAATAAGTAAAATAATTTGTAAAATAAAATAATTTACTTATTTTGTAAATCAAGAGTGTAAAGTACACTTTACATGATCAATGTTAATGTATTGTGATGGAAACACAATTTATTGTGTTAATGTATTGTGATGGAGTATTAATAGGGTAAAATTTGCACTCAGGACCAGGTGTGTTTGATGAGGGTCCTGTGATATGACAAGGAACATCTTTACTCTTAATATGGTTCATAAGTTGTTTGTAGTAATAACTGTAAGTGTATACAAATGTACAAAGTGAAATTTAAATGTGAAATGTATGTAATGCCATCAGTTGTGTGGTTGTAGGTAATAAACACTGGTGTGAAGGTCTTGTCCAGGAACAATGATGGTGAAGAGTTTGGCTGTGCCTTCAGACTGGCTCAGGAGGTGAGTGTCTAAAAACAAACTCAATGAGTATCAATGTTATTAATATCTGAAACTGCATTCATATAATCTATTGAATGCCTTTAAAGGCTTTGAAATGTGGAAAAGAATAACAGAATAATATATATATGTGTGTGCTGTGAGTCGCATCACTATGTATTTTGCTTAATGGATATTGTTATTAACCACTGTTACTTTTGTCATTTGTAGTTGTAATTCTTTACCTATTTTATACCCATCAATGATTAGTCTCCTTTGTTTAGCCTGACTTTAGTTGTTTTAAAAGACTTTAGTTCTTCTTTCTGAAGCAGTTCTATTATTCCAGTAGCACTTTCACAAGATCAAATTGTTGTTTTTCCACATGCATCATTTTAGTTAATCAATAGGAGTTTTAAAATAAAGCAGCGCTACAATAATCAATCTGTAATAAGTTTCTTAACTGTTTTTGTTTTTCAGAAAGTAGGTTCAGAAGTCTATAAGGAACAAGTTAATCATACTACCTTTAATAATCTTTCTTCCTTTGTTGAAATAATGAAGATTCCCTTGAGCACACATTTTATTGATTTTTAAACTACAGAGCAAGATTTGTTATGAGAAATGTTGTTTTTGTGTGCATTATTTTGCTGTAGATAAAGTATTGTGTTTTTTCAACGCTGCTTTGAAGCACAGAGGCTTTGTTTAGCTTTTAACTATCCCAAAACTTGTGTTTTTCTCAGGGTAGAGAGACCGTTTAAGAACAGTTAAGAATGTTTCAAAGTTTCACTCTATGCTGATCTCTCCTCTCCAGGGGATTTATACTCTCTGCCCCTACATCAGAGCCAGAATTATCAACATCAGCGTGGAGGACGTGAAGGTTCTCCTCACCCAGGAGAACCCTTTTCTCAGCAAGCTGGGAGATGAAGCTCACAGTCAGGCCAAGAAACTTGGTCAGTGTCTTCAGTCCTCCTTGGTCAGAGCTTATGACACTGAAATACAATCATAAGTTTTCAGTGTGTGTATATTGTGCATGTGACTTGTAGCCATAGGCCGCATGCAAACGCATTCAGATATTGTTTTGCCTGCGGCAGTGGTAGCGCTCATGTCTGCATGGCCAAAATTTGCATGCTTATTTTAAATCATTTCACGTAATTGTGTCTCATTCTCTGTTCCTCCAGAAATGGGCAGCATTGTTTTAAGATACCAACCAGATGCAAAGTAAGTGGCCATTACCTTGTTTTTTCTTTTAACTGCACACATTGTTCTTTGTAAGCCATGATATAGAGTCGGTCTTGTTTTATAAAGTGAAGATGTTGTCCACTGTTGCTTTTCTAACGTTGGCATCCAAAATAAGTCAAAAATAAATGTAGTTGTTTGAGTCATGTGACTCCAATAGTTTAGCATTAGTGTGTTGCTAAGCTAGCAGCATTGTATTTTTTAAATTTTATTATTAAAAATTTTACATTAAACAAATACTGGGTAATACATTGGCTGAGCTTTTTGTAATGCATTCTGGTTTTTTTTGTAATTAAATTTCAAAGTCTTGGATAATAGGCAACAGAATGTACCTTAATCAAGTGTAACATTACTGGGAAACCTTTAAAAATGTTTAAGAGCAGAACCTCTTGGTCAGGCAGTGGCTGAGTGGCAAGCAGTAGCTGGCTGGGTGTTAGATGTACATGGGGCTCTGTGATGGCACTTCTGTCAAACAAATGAATGAAGATTGAGCTCTTTGTAGCCATTACGCCCCTTGTCTCATAATTAAAGGGCACAAACTGATGCACCTGGCATCCTCTTCACAGATAAATGGCTCTTCATTGTCTCTCTTAGCAGAAAGCTTATTGTCTGGCTCAATATATAGTCATGTTTTATGTTGATTGCCCTTACTGTGTGGAAAACTAGTCAGTTTAGCTGGAATGTGTCTTTTTTTTTTTATCTCTCCCTCTCTGTCACACACACACACACACACCGTTTGAACAAGTAAACATCAATAGGATTTGTGGTTATAGCAGATGTTCACTCTTAAGTAGATTCTTTGTCTTTCCTGTTCTTTCATTGGCCTTTAAGCCCAGTGCACCCTACAGGACAGAAGCTAGTCATTCCTTCTGTTTCAGTCGGAGGCTTGTAGCCACCAGTCATCTCCAATTATGAGATCAGCAAAGAACAACAGCCAATGACAGTTAAAATAAATAAATTGTGAAGTGGGTACAGAGGATGCTATTTTCTGTTCTGCACAAAACATTGTTTTTGCTCTTGGAGCCTAATTTAATATTCGTAAATGAAATGCTTACATGGTCAAAATGCTATCCCAACAAAACCAAAATCACAAAACTATATTGCAACAGGTACAGGAAAAAGACAATACGTTCACAGGGCCGTTGTCTAGCCCACCCTAGCATCCTGTTTATCTTGTCTTATAAAAGAGAAAAAAACAAACTTGTGCTAGTGTCATTAGTGCTTTCTGAGCTTCATGCATGCTAGCTCTCCGACACGGTTTAAATTAGGCCTGCATGGTGCAATGCTGAGATTCTGAGAAATTGGTTGTTTTCTTCATATTATTATTATTATTATTAATATCCCCCATAACACACACTGATGCTTGTGTATTAATTCACTGATTTCCCACACTGAATGAAAAGTAGAATCAACACTATCTTTTGTTTTTCTCCATCCATCTGTTCAGGGACCCTGATGCTCCTCAGTGCCCCATCGATCTGTGCGGCTGGAGGGGAAAGACCTCAATTAGGGCTTTCGTGTCACGTAACGAATGCCTCCATTACCTGCGCATGGTGGGTGTGGAGGTCTTCCGTGACAAACAGGGAAAAGGCAACAATGGTTCCACAGAAGCCCAAGCAGGAAAAGCTGAAGTTTCAGAAGGTCGGAGCCCAGAGGCGAATCTCGCAGGAAAGGAAAATGCAGAAACTGAGATCTGTTCAGAGTCCAACACTAATGGAACAGAACCTGATGAAAGCACCTGAGATGGAACTGTGAGGGTGTAGTGAGATGGAACTGTGAGGGTCCTGCCATTGCTTTTTCCTAGACTCCCCAGTGACCCTGCAGTACCTGGATTGTTAATTAACCTTAAATTGCAATGAAAATTGCTTAATTTTTTTATTTGTTTACTTTTTATTAAAGCATTTTGTTGGGGTTTTTTATTTTGTTTTATGGTTTGTCATCTTGTCAACGACCAGAGAAAATCTCAGAGCCTATAAAATGTATGTTTTGGTTCCTTACGATCTCTCAGTATTAAGCCATGTTTACATTAAGGGCTAAATACAGTAAGGGCAAAATTTGCTCTGAAACTTGTACATATTGTAATGTTCACTGTCAATGTATTGATTACAAAACATAAAATAAAATTCGGTCTCTTATATCTTACAATAACGTTATATGATTTGGTAACGCTAGTGTTTTTATTTCCTTTCATTTTTCCACCAGAGAAAACTTCATGTTTGTGGAACAAACAGAACAATATGAATGTTGTCCAAGGTTAATGTTTGTGGATAAATGTTTTTTTTTTTTTAAATCCCTAATCCTAAGTGCAAGCACCTGTAATAGTGACCCCTGCCCCTGCAATCACCACTATAGTTAAGTTTCCATATATACTACGTTTACTTCTGCTCTGTCAACAAGATATTAATTCAACTGCCTGTTCTGATGCAGGTCTGCACACACCACATCACTTCCTGTTATCTTTCTCTCAGTATCTGTCCGTCTAAAGTCTTACACACTGACTTTCTTTGTAGGCGGTTCAAGATTCTGTCAGTCTCTCTGACTAGCGTTTGTTTCCCTTAAAGACGTCTGATAGCATTTGCAGTTTTTCATGGTCCCTTCTGACAGTGAGATTTCTCACTTTTTTTACTTTGCCCTTTGTCCTATCTTTTAATAGTCTTTGTCTGTCTCCGGTTGACTGCTGTTGTTTGGTTTATCTCCCTTCATTAGCTCATGGTCATTGTTTCCCTGAGAGCATCGATCTCATTTACTGTTTAATGGTCAGTTTTCTTTCTCTCAGGCTGACAGAAGCTATTTGGCCTCTTAAATCGTTTCTAGCTTTGACACAGGCTTCTTTCTCTCTTGCTCTCGCTCCCTTCATCAGCTGTGTCGGTTGTTCTAGATACCGTGGAGATTGTTACTATGGTCACTCCAGTAAGAAGATTGCTCTGAATGCAATTAACCACAATGACAAAACCAGCTACATGCAGCTCTCAGGAAATGCTGCGGCACAATGCGTTATAAAAGATTATAAGGAATCCTTGTAATTATGCTGAAGAGAGTTAAGTGGAAATCAAAAGTACATCTAGTACAGATCTATGATAGATCTATCGTACGTTTGCTTATGCATTTAAACAAAATTAGTGCAAGGTGATGTTTGGATGGTGGTTGCTGTTCCAAGGTCCACTAGTCCTAACCTGCTTTTTTTGGTCAGATTATCTGTACCAGGTCAGCCTTGGCCCCACCAGCTTGTACTTCAATGGATCAACCATCTGCAACAACCAAAAACAAAGACACTTACTAACCAGTTTGGACCAACTACAATCTAAAATAAGAATAAATGTAAAAGCATCTTGTAAAGATCAACTTGTTTGCTTCCCTCCAGTTCCAAAATCTGTCTCCATAATCTTTTGACAGCCTCAGACAAAGTAAATAGTGAATTCAGCTTTAAATGCCTCAGAATGCATTTTCTGAACTCACCGCCCCCATGTTTGTTTGCCGCCCCATGTTTGGTTATTTTAAATTCAAAACAATTGTGGGTGTGGGCTGAAGCGTCACTCCAGCAGCCCCCCGTGATGAGGTGCTGGTGGAACAGGATGTTTGGAGGTGTTTGTGGGCTATTCTCTCTCTCCTCCTCTCGGATGGGATTCTCCTCATGCAGTAAAGCGCTAAGTTAAGCCTTTCGGACATGAATGTACATTTGGTATTATGTAATGAAGGGGTTACGTAATGGCTGCCGGACGCACCAACAGATGAGCTTGTGTTTTCTGTGAGGATTAAACAGATTTTGGTTTATGTCTCTCATTTGTTTAGTGCTTATGTCTCATGCATCTCTCTCTTTGTCTCGTCTCTTTCTCCACCCAGTTAGGTGGAGTAAATACAGTAAACCAGTTAAAAGGATTGCTCAGTTTGCTGTCACGTTTATGAATGAATAATCATATATGATATATGAATATGACGCAAAATATAGAATGTCACAAATTTGAATATTTTTCACAGCTTGTTTTTCAGAGTCAGTTATTATTTATTTTCTGTCCCATTTAAAATAACACTGTATGTGACGATGCTTTTACCTCTGAATGTTTTAATGCCTAATTTTGCTTTAAAACAAACATTGAACAACAGCTACAGTATAACAAAATAGTCATGTTGATTATAACAGATGTATGTAATTTATTTTTGTGCATCTTTAATACAATCCATTTATCTTACTGTAATCCAGGACTCTTACATGATGAAGTGAATCATCCATCATAAATGTCAAAGTCATTAATAATCAGAGGATGCATGAAAGTTCTGGACAAAACAATGTCTGTGGAACACTTTAAATTCAAGGCATTCCTTACAAATGTACTGTGTTCAATTATATTTATATACATAACTATTTATATACATTTACATGCGTTACTTTATAAAACACCATGTTGCTACCAGCTATGACTAATACAAGAAAAACATGGGAGTACCACCAATAATTTTTAGGTACTTTTGTGGTCCTCTATTAACAAATGTTAATATGTTGTTTTTTGTGCCTTATTAATAAGTATAAATCTCATGTCATTTAATTGTGGGCTTAAAATGATATTTTCTGGTCTTGCTACTTAGAATGTCTTTCTGTTTTTAGACAGTTCAGTGTAAGTCTTCCTGCTCGCTTGTCCCGCCAGCTAGAGTGTCTGGTTTTGTCTGTTAATCATAAATTGTTAGGTAGACGTTAGAATTTATAAGCAGGCAGGAGCTGTGCTTTGTGGCTCTCAGAAGCCATTACATCTCTGCCAGGCAGCTTGACTGGTGCTAATCTTTATTTAGCACATGCCAGCAGGTGTTGCTTAGTAACAGAGGAGTAACAGGTTGGGGGTGGAGGCCTGAGGGGATGTTAGTCTCTCCACCAGCTTCACAACTCTATGAACCTTAAGTCTTACCCGGACTGATCGCCCCTTTGAGAAACTCACAGGGCACCACAGCCCTTTAAGAGATATAAGGAGGTATTCAATTTCACAGACATTGGAGACGTTTGGCACTGATGAGGCCTTAGTGAGGAGCTCTTGTTCAAAAGGATTAAGGGGGGTGGGGTTTAAGAATTCCTTCATTTGAAATAGCAGTGTGAAACCAGAGGGTTGCCATGGTGTTTATAACTCAGATTCTGTCAGGAGCAGTTTGCACATTACGTGTGTGTTTGCATGTTATGGTGACGCGTCACACTCTGACATTTTCATGCATCACCTGAACCTAACAGGCAAATTGCAAACTGAATTTTGTTTTGCATGAGGCATTATTTTGTTTGCTACTTTGTCTAAGATTCAAAATGTCTGAATACATTTAAGTTGTTTTCTCTCGTAGAACACCTTACAAACATGAGTTAGTGTGAATTCATAACATTTTCACAAGTTTCTGTTACTTAAAGAGTTTTGGTCACAAACCAACCACCACAATAAAATTTTCATTATAAACTAGTTCAGGTTAATATTATTATTATTAAATGTGACTATTTATCTACTTTGCATCCTGCCTAAAACACCCCTCACTCATGGTAAAATCAATATTACAGAGAGAGATGGTTTATAATCCTATAACATTCCACTTCTTAAAGCTTCCATTTGATACAACTCATGCAAGATTATAGAGGTAAATCATCTGGGATTATTCAGCAAACTGATGCTGTGAGATTATGTGCCCAATATAACCATCACAGATTGTCCTGACCTGTATTACCCTGGATTATTTTCTGCACATGCAAAGATTATTCAACGAAATGACAGGCTCATTGCAACAACTTCAGTGTCAACAGGTGCAGTGCAGACGTTTTTCCACAGCGTATAAATTTTCCTCCACAAGGATTACTCAGATTGGTAACTCAATATGTGTGGGAATATGTTAGGCACTATACTGTGCATGATTACATTGTGTTTTAGCCCCACCCTGTTTATGATGTCATTATAATCTGTCCTCCTTTATGTCCTCTCTGTCCTTAACTGTTCAAAATTCAAGCATTTCATAAATCATGCTGAATCCTGTTGAATCCAAAATCTTCACACACACAAAATATATATATATAGATACTGTATGTTCATGACTTCTTACTGAGCTTTCAAAAAGTGTCTAAAAATACATTTTCCCACATGCACTGTGCCATAAAACATTTGTAGTCCACCACAATCTGCTACACCGACATTGATGCAACAGCCTTAAAATATTCACAAGGCTGCTGTGAGCCAATCATGCGTTGGCTCACAAAGAACACTGGAAGAAAAGGGGGTAGGGGAGAGAGGATAGAGAGACACCGAAACAGAGTGAGAGCGCACTTACATAACCCACCAGCCGCAGTCTGAGCACAGGTTCAGACACGCGTCTCTGTGGCCAATATCAACAGTCAATCTCTCTTCTCATTGGAGTGCATTTTAAACACCCTTCAGTTGTTGCTCTGCTGTCTATTTGCCTGCAGTCTTACACAACCAGAGGGCACAACCTATCACACATCTATGCAGTGCTGGTCTGATTCTGAAATATGCCTGCAGTCTATCTGATAACTGTCTGATAACTGCACAGAACACCTACAATGAAAGTCTATGGGGCAAGGGTTTGCATTGTAATAAATGTAAGATACACAGTATTTAGTATAGCCACAGACATTATACAAGATACAACTGCTTAGTAACATTGGCTATGTAGAGTTATGTTTATTATTTATCTCCAGGCTCTCAAATCCTAGCTTGTGATTGGTTCATGCGGGACCAATGTAATGTGTGGAATTAATGTATGCTTTCACAAAAAACATAAACAGTGTTTCTGCTTTTTAATCCCTGTGGAACGTCTTGCCCGACAGACATATTTACTCCAAGTGCATTACTGTAAATGTGAGTTTTGCATATTTTTGTATAAACTAAGACATAAGTCAAATGTATTTTGTGTGGTAATTCACAGCACGTCACATATACTGTCCAATAAACTTGTGTTATTATTAAACTTTTAAAAATGCTTTTATGTGCTTTTATAATAGCTGCCACACAGCACAACAGGTTGTTTTTTTTTTTTTTTTTTACAGTTTTTACCAGATACAGGTCATCTGAGTTTAAGATCTGAATCCTTTGAAAAAGCTCTGAAAATAAATAACACTAATATTTAACTCTGACTCACTACTGTATAAAACATACATTTGAAATATACGTTCAGTTTATATCTGAAATATAAATTATATAGAAGATGTTGTCATTAATAATTGAACTTTTTGCTTGGATATAGGCAGTGATTACTTGGTTGGGGGTTGCACAGATCTTCTGGTCTTTTATAGAGACAGAAATGAAGGATAAACTCTTGCAAGGGAGGGTTGGTGAGTCTAATATGAATATGAATTAAGGTGCAGTCAGTGCTTTTTGAAACACACAGTGTTTCTCAGAATGTTCTGTCAACCGTGACACAGTCGTCACGGCCCAAAGGTCAGAAGTACATCAGAATCACAGGCGTCTGGATGCACGACAATGCTGCAAACCGAATCAGCTCCACCCAGCAACATTTGAACAGAAAAGACACCTTTAATCTCAGCCACTTGGGATTTTTTTATGTTGTTGTTGTTCATAGGGTCACAGAACTGTATTGTCAGCTGCCTATCTGCTGTTTGCCAGCAGGGTTTGTTTACTGTGTTTTCAGAGTGTGTCAGTATCTTTATAGAAGTTATCAAAAACACTTCCTTTAACAATTTTAAATAGTTCTCTTTTGGACAGACAGTTCCTGTTTGGGTGAAAAACGATAAATCTCTGATGTAATCTCTGTCAGCAGTAAAAACCTCGTGACCACTGAAACCAGATTTAATAATCCAAACATGCAAATATATTTCCCTTGAATGTGTGCTTATGTACACACACACAGTGACCTGTGGCCTTTAATAGTTTTCTGTTTTCTATTCCAGGACTGAAACTAATTTTTAATTTGTACATTTTCTGAAGAAGATACAAGCGATGAACATCAGAGCCAGGATGGTTGGGTGTGGTAACCAAGTGGTAACCAGGGTGTTGCTATGCTGTTGCTAGAGCATGTTATGTGATTGTTTTATGTGTTTACTTACTGACACCACATCTCTATTTGGAATTTTTCACCTGTTTTGCCAGCATGTCGGATTGCTTATAAAAGCATTTCTCTTCTCAATGACCAACAGTGTTCGATCAATAGCAACAATAACGCTAGTCTTAGCAAACGCCACTAATTAATTTGTCCCATACCCCTTTCCCAACACTTTGAGTCAACCACTGTAAATAAGAAAAGACATGTTTACAACATAACGCTGTTTTCTCTCTTTGAGCGTTTTCAACATGCTTTTACAACATCATAACCATTAACTGGATGCCAATGACAAATGTTTAACAGCTTCAGAAAGATGAGTCTGCAGAAAGAAGCAAAGCCAAACAACATAGTCTGTCCAGAATCCAGAACATTCTGTGCTGGTTCTCTAATGCACTGGCAAATAGGCGCAAATATCCCACAATGCCACAGCAGATTGGGACATGTGCATGTTGGAAGGAAATGAATGCTCAAATGTAAATTTTGACTTCTTAACAAGTCTTATTTTAACAAGAGGTCATAAGATATAAAAACATGCTTTTACTGATGGATACAGAGGTTTATTAACTGACCTCATTATGACTGTAATGTAAATTATGTATGCGTCTATGTATGCAGTATATTTAGTATGAGCCATATGTTTTAGATATGAATCTCCTATTGTTGTATTTCAGTGTAACTGATGCTATATTTTAGCAAAACATTGTAACAATGACTGTGACAACAGATAACCTTTGGAAACTACATGTTTTTACTGAGAAACATGGGATTTTATAATACCGAGTCATTTTTTATAAGAAATTGGTATTATCTTTTATCAGCATGAGTGATTTGATATTCTTCAACCCACTGAGCAGAACAAAAACCTTGTTTTAAAGACGTGAGCTAGAGAAACTTCACAGAAGACAAACACAAAATTGTTCTGCAGGGTGGAATCAGCCTACAGCCTTTATTGCACATTCCTGTTTGGTTTTGCTCTGACCAAATCCTGGCATGACGTTTATGCAGCGCAGGAAACACATTATCCTGTAGTTTCACCTTTGACCCCGTGAAGGTCTAAGTCATCACATACACCAGACTGCTTTCAATTCAGGTACATATATTATATTTTCATTTATTTTGCTTTCTCTTGTATCGTCAGGTGACAATGCCTGCAACATGCTTCAAAATCTTCATTTTGGCAAACTACAAATAAATTAAAACACATTCATAGAACACAATTTGACATTTAAGGACATTAATAAAAAAATTTAGGACAAACGGAGAAATGACAAAGAAGCATATTCTGATATTTTCATTATTTTCTTTTTTGGGTGAAAAACAGACAAAGCAAAGGTAACTAGCAAGGTAGCTAACAACCACAGACCACATGCAGATATAATACAACAGAATCATCTCACTCGTCTGGACGATTAACTGTTAGTTTCTGCGAACTATGGATCTAAACTATATCACAAAATGATGCTCTTTAAACCGCAAAACACCCAGTTTCAAGATATTTTTGACTGGTTATATTAAGTCCTTGGTATAATATCTGCTCTCGCTAAATAGGAAAACACACAACCACTTCTCAATGTCCAAACAGACTTTGGGAGAAGACCAAACGCCCCTCATTGATACAAGATACCATCTGCAGTCAGATACATATATTTCCAATAAGCCACCATGACTTGTGCATTACAATTAAGTGATAACACAAATTTGAATGTACATTTTTAGGTGATTTAGGGACAAATATATTTGCAATCATTCTATACAGCAAAACATAGTAACTGCCTTTTTACGCACCTGATACTGTTCACTGGATCAGATAACTATTATAATAAACACCAACAGCTACTAGGCATGAATAAATAATATATCAATACCCTATTTTGCTGTTTAATGTTTTAGAAACTTCCTCTTTCAAACTGAAATTTTTTCAGCTTTTTGTGCCATAGGTGAGAGTCTGAGCTGTCATATTACTAATAACACAACAGTTACACAGAAAAACAAACAAGGAAGTGGTAACAAAACACAACTAGCTTTTGGCACATGCTATTCCATGTCTGGAGGTGACGACCTTCAAAATATCACAACCGCTTCTAACAGGCACATCTTATTTTTTACAATCTTGCACCATGACTTTGTGTAGGCAATGACCTTTTTAATTTTGGGGTAAACTGCTCCTTTAATACACCTATTCTGTTTACACCACACACATTGTTCCCTTCTTCTCAGTCATGACATTTGTATTTCAGACACTGTGTGGAGAACCCTGTGAGGGCGGAGCCTAAAATCATCAGAGCATCTCTATATCTCCACACTCTCATGTTGCAGTCTTGCACTGTTCCAGATTCCCACTGACATTTGAAGAAGTCAATAAACATCAAGGTGTCAGACTGCGGCTCTCAGAACATCTATCAGGTGACTAAACAAGCTCAAGGCTGCTGAACGAAGACTCCCCCCCTTCTGCTTTCCTCTCTCGCTCTTTCTCTCCATCTTCATTTAGCTTTTATTGACAGTGGCAGTATCGGGTACGCAGCAGACCGGCTGAGTAAACTTTCCTTAAGGGTCTGTTTTTTAAAGTCGTAACACTAAGGTGTTAAGGTGCATTAACGCAGATCAAGTGTGACATATATATTTGTGACGTATATATCTTATTCTGGTCTGTCAGCCATTTTGTTCTGTTGACTGTTGTTCTAGTCTAGTGTAGCATAGTGATAATGTAAGTCAGTGCATGGCTGAGAAAATGGACCCACAACTACCAACATATCGATCAGTGAGCCTAAATAGTTTAAGCAAGGCACCACAATTAATGTTTGTGGGCCATTTATATATCGAGTTCAGCTTCTGAGCATCAGCTGTGACACACAACATGCTACGATATGACGTCCATACGCCCACACTAACAAAGCGGCTAGTCCAGCTCCACAGGGACAGATGCTGTGATGAGAGCTTTGCTAAACCTCGAGCACACACGTCAACCTATGTCACATGCTAACTTGGATCTTCTATCTCTTGCAGGTTCCATTGGGAAACATTAGTTAAAGCATCTGATATCCAAATTATCAGGATTAAGGGCTATTTGGTCTTCTCCAAAAAACAAATAACAATGACCAACAGAGGTGGTTCACTACCATGTTTTTTCTCTGACCTCTGTGTAAGCAACAAGAGTGTTTTTATCTCCATTGGAATTCGATGACCATCTACGCAACACAGTGATGTCTAAGTTTTGCCACGCGTACAGAGAGTAATAGAGAGATTGAAAGAAAGAGAGAGACAGAGAGAGAGCATAGCTCTACATAAATTACAATCATTATGTTGCATCCAACCGTGAAAAAACAGCACAGCCAAAGAAGGAAAAGAGAACAACGGAATCTCAAATGTACTGTAATGATCAACCAATCTATTAAGTATTAACAAAGTCATTTGCATGTAAATGGGGGCAAGTCTGATGTGTGCTGTTCAGTGCAGCAATGTATTGTCGCCTATAAAAGGAAAGCGTAGAAGAGAAAGACATAAACATACAGGTAGACAGGCATATAAAGTAAAGTTGTGAAACAACTGGTGCACATTTCACTTTGCTTGGAGCTTCTTTTATATCCAAAGTCCTCAGCCACATGTAGCTGTAATGCCTACTCATAAGTAATTGTGATGTCACAGCCAGCGATTGTGATGTCATAGCCATCAATTGTGATGTCACAGCCAGCAATTGTGATGTCACAGCCAGTGATCTGTCCATGGCACCTTGATGAATAGTGGACAACTGAGGTAACAGGACTGTGAATGTTCCAAGATGTGCAAAATGACATGATAGCTTTTGTTTTTCTCATGATTAAGTTTGATGATGAAGAAAGAAGAAAACCCAACTAAAAAAGCCATGTCAGGGTCGCTGTGGAAAGTGCTGACATCAGCCGTCAGACACAGGAGGGGAAACCCAGCCGTACTTCTCATGGGTCTTCACAAGACTCTTGAAGGTTGCCTCGGCTTCCTTACGACTAAAGGCCTTCTTAGACTTGCCTGCTTTCCTGCAGATGCGGCCCTGATGAGAAAACACAATGTTTAGATTTTGTCATCATTTTTCAAAACTCATTTATCCCAATAAATACATAAAAGGTTAATGGTTAACGATAGAATTGAAAATAGAAGTGCATGATTTATAGCTATTAACAAACAACAAATAAATTACACGAAATATAACAAACATGCAAAATAAAACAAGCAAGCTGAACATAAAGAGTTTGAAAGATATTCAGTGTTTAAAAGGTAGCAATGTTTTTGGGCGCATTTAGGAACAAAAACAAGCACGTCTGTGTGCTGATAGTCAGAAACCTTGCTCTGGATGACTACACCTTTATAGATGAAAGATTAGAAAAACTGTGGATGCTAGCTGCTCATATCTGGAGATACATTCTCAAGCCTGTCTTTAGAACATAACAGCATTCATTCTTTAAATGTTGTTTAATGTGAATGATGCTCAGCTAACAGTAAATGCTACCTGCCACAGAAAAACAATCAAATGTCAGTTGCAACCATTTTTTCTAACTCCTTATATCCAGAACAGTGTGAGAGAAGTAAATTGTAAGTTAAACTTATCTAACCTTCTAAAATTAATGTATAGTTTTACTACAAAAGAATTCTAAGGTTTGCCATGATTAACTGCTGGGATCTATTTACAGAATTATTTATATTTATCAGAAGATCACAATCTGATAAGTATGAGGATCACAAACTGTATGTAGAGAAAGTATGGCACTTTTAATTTACCTGTTTCCCTCAGTTCTTTTCATATATTATGACACACACAGGTAAATAACTGATTGTGGTGTGAATAAATGCTTATAGGCTGCACTATTTTCAAAGGTTTCTCTGTTTTCAATTTTAAAGTTGACTGTTCTGAACTTTGAATCAAAAGGTTGTGTTTTAAAAAACCTCTGACTGAATTATTCAAACAAGCCTTTGGAGCATCAGGTTCAGCCATTTCACTGGAAAACATCACAATAAAAGTGATGCAATGATGCATTATGAATAAGTTCATTCCTCAGTAAAAACATCCAGTTCTTTTGTATTATAACATTCATCCTTTCTGCAGTGTTAAAGTATAACAGGATTTTTAATGTTGTAGCAACAAGGAAATTTCTTCTTTGCTATCATGATGTTTCCGCTTTATCTTGAAAGAGCCAATGATCATGCAAGACTCAAAATGACCCAGACAAGATAAAGAATTTTTTAAAGTCAACATAGAAACTTTGTAACCCGTTTAACTCCTGTGATATGATGTAGTTCTGAATAAAACAGGAATTTCAATGTAAAAAAGGACTCAATCATAAGTGGGTACAGAGTGAGTAGTTATACAGTAGTTATACAGTTATACAGTGATGAAATATTGGTGTTTGAAGAAGCCATGTCTCTGACTCACCAACCCCTGCACTGTGTTGTGCTCTCTGCCAATGTGCTACGGACAGGAGAAACCACTTTTGCCCCCGGCATGCCCAAAATGGCAGCCAACAACCAGGCATGGCCTAACAGATGCCTTCACAACGGGACAGACGTTTCAAACCAGCTTAAGTGCCTCAGTGACATATGGTACGACAGTTTAATGCAAAATTTAAAAAAAAAATTGTTTAAAATAATATAAGAACATATATACACTGAAGTTGATCTTAGAACATACAAGTGTGAAATGAATTGGCATTGCTCATCTAAAAATGAAAACTCTGCTCTCAGTTACTCACTTTTTCTTTTACAAAACATAAAATCAGCTGCTCTCTTCCATACAATAAAAGCAGATGGTTAAATATATTTACATGCATTGTTTAATATAGTTTGTGTTATCCTGTGGAATTTAATTTTCGATACAAGTACAATGTGTTACTGAATGATCTACAGGAAGACAGGCTTCAGTTCAGAATCATGCGCCATATTTTCAAACATATACACAAACCAAAGATTTTATATCTACTATCTTAATTGCAGGTTACATACAATGTCTATTTTTAATTGAGTACAAGCATTTAAGATTTGCCAACTCTTACCATTAATAACAGCTTTAATTGGTGCTTATTCTCACACAAAGCTTTTGTAATATTGTGGAAGATTATTAAAACCATGCATAAGTGTTGTGGAATACTTTTATGATGTGTTTACAAGCTTAGCAGTATGAACCACAATCCAGCCTGCCATTCTCAGCCATTTGTCTGACGACCATCTTATGTGACAGAAGACAGAAAATAATGTGAGGCCGGAACAGCACAGAGGTGAGCGAACGACAATAACATTTTCATTTTTGGCTAGCTGCAGAAGGATTCTGCATCCGAGACATTATCATATAAATGGAATGCCACTGCAGGGCTACGCATGGGATAAACACTCTCACAGACCCAGCATCCTCTAAGTGAGCAAAAAAGGATGTGGTTTTAGATGCCCCAGGACTGGGGTTGGTCGAGTGCCAGTGCTGATGTAAGACAGCAGGGCCAGTGAGACAGAAATAACCTTCTCTTCCCTCAGGCTCTGTCAGTCAGACTGAGCTCTAATGGGCCAGAAGTAACAGTGTGAACTCAATCGAGAAGAGGCTGCATCATCTCCCAAGAAAAGCCTGTGATTTTTGGATTAAAAGGAACCAATGGAGCCCTAATTAAGCTTTATTGTGTTTACAGTCTCTCTTTAAAATCACTTCCCTCACGCATGAGAACCCATGGCGTAGCGGTAGTGAGCCTAACAGGACAATGCGGGGAGTCGTGTCAATGTTAATCTGGGTTATGCGCAGCAGAATTTTCCCTGAGGCGTGCTAACGGCATCGCCGACGTTCGCATAGGCTATTTTGGTGTAGCGTGTATCGAGCGCAAACACAGCGCCTGTTTGAAGTGCCTGATGGGTAATCCTATGAATGGAGATCAGTCAATGGCTAGACTTGGCCTCTGTGCCTTCTGGGATAACCCAGGCAGTGGGGATTACATAACCTACATGTGCCAGATGAGGGTAAACAGTGTTGCTCTTGGCTTCATAGCATCACATGAAACAGACCCCTGTGTTCCATTTATTCTGACATGCTTACGTCACATGACAGAGGAAGTCAATGAATGCAATGCAGGGTAATATTGCCCATCACTTAAAATTAGACAAAACAGTATCATTTAAATCAGTTAAATCAGCTTTCCTGACTAAAGAAAAATAAATATTATTTCTATAAAGTCTTATATGGAACTAGAATGTTATCCAATAACACTTTCTTTTAAATATTGGACTGTAGCTGATTATAATTTACAGTACAAAAGTGAATTTCCATTGTAATGCCAACAATGCAAATGATATTGTGTCATCTACATTTAAAATTTCTACAATAAAACCTAAAATGTAGAAGATTTCCAAAGCACATCCATATTTATAGGTTCACAAGTGGGAGCATTTTAAAGTAAATTCATTGAAGGCATTAAAAATGATTGAATTATAAAAACAATAAAACCATAAATGCTTTGCAGTAGAAAACAAATTGTGGCCTGTTTCTCTTCATCACACAATCACTGCATGTTAATAAGGGGTCTGTTGTGTCAGTAGCAGCTAGAATGGCAATTACCCTCGAGTGCTTTAGGTCATTTGAGGAAAAATGGTTATCCAGTCACCGCTGGCTCAGACTCATCATGAATTTGGCATTTAAAAGCTTCTGACATATTGAGGTAGACAAACAGACCTTAGAACCTTTCTCTTAAATTTACAGCAGAGGTTTAATGGCTTCAATATTTACTATGGATTTGCATCCATTTTCTTGATCCAGTCTGGCCTCTGTGATCATCCTCAGAACATTGTGATCTAATGACCGGTGTGATCTATCTGTGGAGCCAGATAATCACAGTCTAATCACATTACTGGTTAAGATCCAGGCTGCAGGCTTCCCCTTATGATAAAATGGTTTAAAATAGCACCAGATTATTACCCCATTGGTGCTAAAATAAGATGTCTGGACAAGGCTAACAATTCCATCTTTATAAAACAAGGAATTTGAGTTTTTAAGACACTATTATGTAACTAGTACACTAGTAGTAGCCATTTTTTGTAGAACGAACCATATTATTGGATGGCAAAAATATTCCAACGGGAACCAAATAATAACGTTAAAGAAACTATCTTATTGGGTAAGTTTGAAGGTAATATGCTTACTGGTCACCTGTACATGGATGCAGAAATGGAGAATGAGCTTAAAGATGGAGAAAACAAAGTGTACTTCTAGCACAAGGCATTCATTCTCACCTGTCCTTTAACTAGACTGGCAGCGAACTGCCTCATGACGGCCTCGACGGTATAAGCGCTCGACCAGCCGCGGGGCGTTAATAACTCCATGCAGATCGCGCCGCCGTCCAGCACGTATCCGTTCTCCAGCCGGGGCGTGAGGACGCGCATGAACGGCGGGGAGAAGGGGAAATTATCGGGGAAGGTCACGTTTAGCAGTATGTACTCGGTGTTGGTCTCCTTCATGTCCTGCCAGAGCGCCGAGTCCTTGTCCACCTGGTGCAGCTTGACATTCCAGTCAAAAAGGTTATCGTCCGCCAGCTCCACCGTTATAAAGTGATCGCTGAGCCGCCTGATCTCCTGCAGCTCCTTCATCAGTCTCCGCGTCCGCACCTGGGTGCAGTGCTGTCGGTTCGCCGCAAGCGGAGGCACCACGGATCCGCTTGTCGACTTGCTCATCGTTTGCTGTTTCTCCTTCGTGTCCTTGCTCGGTTTGTCCTGTTTGACGACCGGCTTGTCTTTCCCGGACACGTCGAAGCGCCTGGCTTTGATTTCTGGCGTGCTGAGGATGTTGTTCGTCTCGTTGCTGGTGTTGCAGTGCTTCGTGTTGTTTTTCTGATTCCCTTTAGTCCCTTTCAGTGATCCCTGATGGTGATGATGCTTCGGGTCCTCCGTGTCTCGGTCGTGCAGTCGAATTAGGCCGATTTTGCGTAAAAGAGTAGCCATTGCCTTTTTCTACGCGAAATATTTACAGTTCTCCAGATCGAGATGGGTGCAATGGAGCTCGGAAGATACGATGACCGCAAAGCAGTCCGTCTTCAATGCATCATTTTCCCGAACGAATGCACTGAAACGCAAGAGCAATCGTTCATACCTCCTGCATCTAATGCATTCAACACATACATCTAAAAATAAACGTTTGAATCATCGATTCGTATATATGCATTGCCCGATTCTAAGCAAGACACTCTTTCTATGAGGCGTGAGATGACTGCAGACAGCCACACACAACTCAGATCACTGTTTATTTAACTCAGATCACATATTTTTGTGAGACGAATTGTTTATCCACACTTACCCCGATTAATCGTTTGCTTGCACCCACTCGTCAAAGCATCTGGTAATACCCACACAAGTGCACGTCGGGGCAGATGGTGTAAACCAGGTTATTCCTATACTGCCAGAAGAAGCCTTGAATGTAAAAGGAACGATTGCGTTGTTGATAAACTAAACCGAAGGGCTGCACACATCTACATACACACACAAGAATAGCAGGAGCGGAGCGCCTTGCACCGGCTGTCGTCCACTGTACCTGGACGGAATGAGTAATCGTCAACTGTCTTGCACGCGTTATTTTTTACTTTCTACCCGTATTCCGACAAATCCCGCCCGGGTCCAATTCCGATTTGCTACAACTGTGTGATTTACGCCTCAGCTACGCAATCACAGATTGGCTATAAGGAGCACTAACCAATCCTGTCAGCGGGGGCGGGGTTGGTCGAAATACGGGTGGGGGAAATAAATAACGCGTTTTTGAGCTTATGTGAAGGGGGGCAAGGAGGTCGGACCTCCGATGCATTAGCTGTGTTATGCCAATAATACATTTCTTTTCAGTTAGACATTGCACAAAAATCCAGTTAAGCTGCAGAGATTTAAATTTATATGTATGCAACGTTTGTGTTTTTATCAACAGAAATCAATCATAATCGTATACAGGGGCTGGAGTTTCCCAGTAGGACGGTTTTCTCCCACAGTCCAAACACATACAGGACTGCTAAATTGCCCTTTCCCGACTTTGGCGTAGGTTAACTATTTCATGCCATAAATCTAGTTACTGAAGTGGCGTGAAACAATGAGTGAATAAATGTATAAGGAATTATCACTAACGCGTTCATAGTTTGTAATATGTCATATGTTTTATTTTATGTTTGCAAAACGTTTAGTGTAAATGCTAAAGAGCTAATCCTTTCAAACGTTTTTTCAGCAGAGACGTCTCATCAATTAGAGACGCTTTGCAGCACAACGGAGACGTCTGTTACCAAGGTAACAGTCCATTCTCTGACGCTATTGGATGAAATGCTGCCGTAAAGCGGGACGCTATAATGGGAGCTGCGTAATGTGAATGTTAGTCTTTTGTTAAAAATTTGACAAATTTAACACAATTAAATTCGTCCGATATTTAGCTTTATGTAAAATCTAGGTCAACATGGCGGAGAAGTTTGATAATCTTGAGGAACACCTCGAGAAATTCATCGAAAACATACGTCAGCTAGGAATTATTGTCAGCGATTTTCAACCAAGTAGTCAAACAGGACTCAACCAGAAGCTGTGAGTTGTTATTTATTAACAATTACCTTAAGAATAAATATTACAGTAATGTTTAAAGTATTGGTGCACTTATTTTCGGCTAGCTCATTGTTTATATTGTTTATTTTCTGTTTCTGCAGGAACTTTATGATAACAGGATTACAAGACGTTGAGAAATGCCGACAGCAGCTTCATGACATTAACGTACCATTGGAGGTTTTCGAGTAGGTGACTTATAATATGTTCTAATATGTCACGCATCAAGCTGTTATGGACATTTACATATGATGTTGTAAATAGAGATTATCCATTAATAGTTAGATTTAAACCGTGTAGAACTTTTTACTCAGTGTTCCTGATTTTATACTCGTATGTCGAGAGGGACCAAACTGTTATGATAAGGGAAGATTAGTTACCACCCATACATAAACTATCGTCATTGATTTTTTTTGCACTGTGTCTATAGATACATTGACCAGGGTCGTAACCCTCAACTCTATACAAAGGAGTGCTTAGAGAGAGCATTGGCTAAAAACGAACAAGTCAAAGGAAAGATTGACACTTTAACGGTGAGTGTTGGTTGCATGTTTTTGCAGTTTTAAGTGCCAGCAGTGGGCATACTGGTTATAGAAGGACCGTAATAAACATGGTAATAAGCTTGGCCATATTATGGTCTCCATGTTATAGCGTAATATAGATAATAACATTGTAGATTGAAACAATCCTCTTCATTTATCCTCACTGAAAGAATAAGGAATATCTTCTCTTGAATACACGCTACAGTATTCAGAATAAACAAATGTGCAAAAGTACTCAGTTTCCTTGGTGGTCATAAAATAGGTATTTAATGATTAACTGGAAAACTGTGATTTATTTGAATTAATTAAAAATGTCTTACTAAAGATTATTGTCAAGTTTTATCTGACTGTTAAGCATCTCTTATCAACCTAGTTGCCTTCAGAAGATATTATACGTTTGAAATCGAAATATATAATAATCGTCTTCTTCCGAAATGTTGATGTCTTTATAAAAGTAAACAACAGTAGTAACTTCTATTTTATACAGTTCCTGTTACATATTACGGTGCATGTTAAACCTTATTCTGTATATGGATAGTTCCCAGTATATGTGATATATAATGATAGTCTCACTTGGACTCACTTGGAGCTTGGACTACAGCAAAAATCAGCCAATCACATGAGGGCCTGGATCGAGATTTTGTGCAATGTGTCACACTGTTCGCAAATAGACAGTGGGTGGTGGGAATAATACATAGAAAGGTACACTCTCTTACTGTGGTTTCTTTTTTTTACAGAAATTTAAAAGCCTCCTTATTTCAGAGCTGGGGAAAGTTTTTCCTGAAGAGATGGCTAAATATAAAGCTATCCATGGAGATGATCCCCCATCATGATGCCTGTTAGCATTGCCACTTCAAATACCAGATGTACATATGTTAATATTAATATAACATGTTTTTAAAGATGTAGTTGAACCAGTCCAATATGAACATTTTTACAGCAAAAGATTTATTCTTTTTTGCCTTTGTATTTCACTAATTACAGCATTGAAAACACTGAAAAGCCTTTCGCCATTTATTGTAATGTTTGCTGCATATTTTAAATTTCCCGTTGAATAAATTGATTCATTTTGTAATCGCATCAGCAGACGTTTAGTTTGCATCAGCAACTTCTTTTCTGATGTAATATGAATGAATTTGTGGGCCGTTTACACATGTCTATCTGGTTACATTAGTGCCTAAAGTTACCTTCTGCTGTTCCCTTTGTGCTTTGTAATGTAACACTAGATGTCTGGTCTCGTGGTGATGAAACTGATTTGTATTAGTTTTTTTTTAACTGTATGACATCATTGCCTAGAAATCCTGAAGGTTAACTGAGAACTGACAGTGAGACCCAGTACCCTAGATAGCAACTTAGGGCAGCTTTTTCCTGTGACGTCAAACTAGTGCATATATGCAGGTGTCTCAATAGTGATTCAGAGAAGTTCTTTATTAATTCAATGGTATTGCAGTTAGAACGTGACCGGTTTTCTGGAACCAGTGAACTTTTTGTGAATATTTGTCTTTACAAAACATCTTTTGTCCAAGTGATGAGGGTTTTAAAAATTGTTTTTAGATTCTTCAAACATAGAACATTTGCTATATAGTTAGTCACTGTACTTAAATATTATAACAAGGCATTGATCGGCAGGCAGGTAGATAGATTGACAAGGAGAAAATTATACACAATACATGCAAAAAACTGTGAAAACATTCTTTGAGTTCTTCAACTTTTAGCAGTTCTATTCATTTTCAAGATTCTTGCCTTCTCAGATATCTTGTATAAGCACCAAACAAGTAGTGGGAGTGAAGATGTGATAGAGACGCTTCTAAAGAAATCTTTTCATCTTCAGGTATTTTATTTGGGGAGGTGGCGTGCGTGTTCTCGCCTGCACTGGGCAGCTCTTAGGCTTTGTTCATGGCCCTGACTATTTTGTAATTCAACGGTGAACATCTTGTGACTCATAAAGATTAATTTGATCAGTTGTTGCATGACATTCATCTCAACAAATGCCTCTTCCACCTCCTCTTACTCAGTGGCGATGACACATACCTAAACAACCTTGAAAAACTGAACTGTGTAAAACCTACTACTTTTATATACAAAGTTTATATTACAAAGTTAGCAGATATAGCAGTATGAAGTTGCCATAAAAAACATAATAAGTGACAAGATGTAAAAAAAAAGATGTACATTTTTAATATTGCAGTGCATTTTTAAAGTAAAAATAGTACATTTTTAATATTATCAGTTTTTGCTGAGGGTTTTGACTGATTACAAATTGTATGATTACTGGCACATATTGTAGTTCCTAAATGTCTTATAAGTGTAAGTAAATGTGAAGTAAATTATAATCCATAAAGATTATCAGATGAGTGTTTATAAGTTACTCAATTTAAACAGTGTTTCTGCTAATGCCTGTAGCATTATAGATGTGCCGTGAGTTACATGCCAAAATGTGCTACTAAGTATTGCACAATATTAGTGATGCTTGTCTTTAGCACCGCTAATGATGATCAATTGGCTCTTTGTCTGTGTGTTATTAGGAAACATAATTGCTTTGTTTGTATACTGATAAATCAACTAAGCAAGGCTTTTTCTCAGCAAATGCATGATAAGCCTGTATTAGAGTGACACACATAGCAAATATGTCCCTTTGATCCTTATTTTACATGTGAGGCCAATGCAAACAGGCCCATGCCTGCACTCTTCTTGGTTAGCGGCCACCTTATGCTACCTTTGATTATATTATCCTAATGGTTTTGTAATGCTAATAAAAGGCGCTTTAGACAGGCTGTGATTGCAGTTGTGGTTGCAATCCAAAGGAGCTCTGGACAGTTTGATCGTTCTCCTCTTGATTTAACACTTTCCACAAGAAGAACTCTGGATCTGTTTCAGGGACAATCACCCCCTCCTGTGAAGGTCATGAGGAAGTCAAACACTTCAGCCTTCTGTTGCAATAGTCACCATGGCAACGGACCCCGCCTTTCGAGGGTGAAGACAAAAGCCACCGTACAGTGGGTGGAGAAAAAGGGGCATGTGTCGGAAAAGGAACTTATGCATATTTAACACACACAGTGTTCTAAGGAAACTGCTCTGTATGTGTGCAATTGTCAATTATATTTTTGCACTTTAGTGCAAAAGATTGCAATAGCCCCAGATTTGCTCAAATTTATATTGATGTTTTACTTCAGACATACACAGTGCAAACAAACCAACACAACTCATATTTACTATCACTGGTTCAAATGTAAGTTTTTTAATACCCATACTGGGTGGACAGAACCAGCGGGTGATCAAAACAAGTTTCCACAATGGGTGTTTCCCATCGTTTATGCACTTGTTAGTGTGTAAGCTCATGTCTGTAGTGTGCTGTGTTTTAATGCTGAAGTTTTGTGTGCCAGGACCACCGCTTTATTCAAAGGTAGTAAGTATAGCCTTGAGGGTTGCTCAGAGAAAGGCCAATGCTGTTGATCTCTCTGGTCTCCATGGAGATGGATGTCTTGCTTTCTCAGTCTCTCATTAAAACTCAGCAAGACACAAAGCCATGGCTGATCATGTGATCTTGTATTTCAACCTTTCTTTGGAACATACCCATGATATATTGTTTATCAACAAATGTAAAACCTGTATTTTTTTTGTGGAACACAAGGAGAATATTTAAAGAATCTTCACGCAGTTCTTTTCCATGCAATGACTTTTCATGGTGACATCAGTCAGACTCCAAAAAATACAAACAAACATCTTTAAACAGTTAAAAGATAAATTTGTTTATGTGACTCTGCATGGCATTCAGTCCATCCCAGATAGAAGTTTAAATTTAATTCACTAAAAATTCCCCCCTATGTAAATATCTTATGATATTTGAATGTAAATATGAATGTAAATATCTTTACATTCAGTTTCACAATGATGTCAAGTATGACATCATTGATACTAATGATTCTTTAAGACGGGGGAAATAAAACTATTGTTTTTAGAAACCTTGTTGTCTTTTCCTCAAAGGAGAGACTTTCGTTCACTTCTGCTGCAGCATTCATTTAAATATCACAGGCCTGTTGGGATTCAAACCTAATTTCTTCTTTCCTCTCTGTCTATCTTCCCTCAGCCCCAGGGCCTCTTATTTAATATACAATCAACGTGATTTTCTGACAAGCATCTAGTGCGCTGCACAGGGCCGAAACTCAGAGGCTTACTCTGCTCTTTGAGTTCCCACAGGCTTAATTAGCGCTGTTTGTTGACAGCTTTCAGCTTTAAACCATTTTCCTCCTGTAGGAATAATGATGGTGTTGTGTTGGTTGTTACACCACTTTAAAATCTATCAGTGCCCAGCCCTGATTCACACAGGTACTTAATGTTGAGTGATGTTGGCAGCTGGGTAATTAAGACAGGGTCCAGTGTTATTGCACGGGTTGTCATCTTCATGGCTCTGTCTCCCAAAGTGATTCACACAGGTGATATTATTTACACAAAGGGTATTTGAATATTTTGCCTTGGCTTCTTCTTGTCTCATGATTCAAAATCTCACCAAAGACTGAAGATTTAAAGTGTGGAAGATTAAATTCATAATGTGTAAATATTAGTATTTTAAAGGAAAGTTCACCCCAAAATTAACAATCTGTCATTGTTTACTCGCCCTCATTATTCTTAAAGTAAACAGGAACAGATGCTGTCAAACTCCAGAAATCACCACAGAAAAACGATAACAGGAGTCCCTTGTATGTTTTACAGTGCACAAGACATGTAGGCTTTTTTGGTCATTTGTAGAGCTTGACATTGTCTGTCCCTATTCCCTATTAATTATTAATGGATGACTTTTTCTGGGTGTACTGTACCTTTAAGACAATTTGTGGAAAAGTCTGTAGGATAGAGGAGGTTCTTTCTTTCTTTCTTTCTTTCTTTCTTTCTTTTTTTTTTCTTCTTTGTCATCTAAAAAGGACAAACTGTTTACTTCAAACTATATATTTGCCTCTAATTTAATGTGGAAGTGTCCAGCAGGCCAACAGAAGGGGTCATAATTAGCATGCCATGAATCCCAACTGGATGTTAATTTATTTTGCTTATATCTCCACAGTGTCATAAAACAGATTCTGCTTTGGGCAAAATGTCCCCTTGGATTCTAATGGGCAATGCCAGATGAACATCACGCCCCTTGAAACTCTACAGCACTGTCCTGACTTTTTGTTGCCATTTGTCTGACAGATTTGCCCTTTTTGCTTAAGTGTGTATATGAATGTGTGTATGTACACACTTCACTTGAGTCATAAACTATATTCACAAGACCACACAGAGAAACCATAAACAAGATGACAACATTCTTTAATGTATAAAACAAATGTAGTGGATCATTATGTTTGCATGCAGCATCACTGATTGCTAAGTATTAAAATGTGGCACATTATTATGTTTTGAACATGATACTTAAATCATAAGGAGATTTAAGTATTACTTTCTAAGCTATGCTTTTGCTTGGCAGACAAAAATGTGAGCATGAAATTTCTATTGACCTACAGTGACGTATAATTCCAGATCTAAAGCCAGATCTAAGGATCTGTTAATTACAGAAATGTGGATGAATAGAAAAAGCAATACGCTACAATAGCCTATATACTGTAGCCTGTATGCTATACTGTATATAGCAACACCCTAGCAACCACCCAAAACACTGTAGCATCAGACTGCAAGGTTTGCGCAGCCAAACATCACTTTTCTAATCTAGTCAAAAACCTAGTCTAACTTTCATTCAGAGGGTTTTAAACAGGAGCAATGTTGGGGGGGTTAGTGGCTGGCGGGTGGTCACCCGACATGATTTAAGGGCTCCTGCATGAATAAAACAGTGGGGAGGATGGGAACATGTCTAACAGTCTGTAACATGCCTATTGTTTCCAGCTCGTGCCCCAGAATCCTTAGGTGCAGCAGATGTGAGTTACGCATGGCCATTTGAACATAATTAATCTTTGTCTCCTGCGCTCTCTGCCCCCAGATCAGCAGTACAGCTCTCGTCTGTGTTTTTGCACACTTGTGCAGCATCCCGCAGGGAGGGTGTGTGGGGGACGACCTCGGTTTAATTCTCAGCAAATCTGAATGTCATCACGTCCTGATGTTTTCTGCTGATGGGGACGTAGAGGCATGAATCTCCTTGTCATTTCTATTGCTTCTAAAACTGCTGGTAAAAAACTGTCTGGATATGCACACATACTTTCATATATATATATATATATATATAAACTTCATATTTTATTTACAAATAATAAAATAAACAATGGGAAAGGTACAATTCCTCATGCATAAATGAAACTTGTTTAATAATAAACAAAAGATGACATCATATCAAAATGACATCATACATCAACACCTTATCCAGCAACAGTTTATTTCAGTAAATAATAACTGAATCCATCCTTAAATCCATGAATAAAACTGACCCAGACCACCTTAAAAGTTTTTAATATATTCATAAATATTCCTATTCAAACTCCTATTCAGAATTTTTGTTGAATCTATGCAGTTTACGGTTATAAAAAACTCTTAAAACTACAGCATTGTAAATCTTCTATTAATGTTAACATTAGTGGTTGACTTTTTATTGAATGATGCAAGTTTGTGTCTAAATTCTTTTTGGATTGTAAACCAGGGATTCCTACGATGCACGACTCAAACCCACATCTCTTACTCTCGAGGATGAGTAGTCACTGTAGTTGCCCACACTGTTGTAGGCGTTCAATAAGATAGTCTAATTGAATTCCTACGCAACAACAGGGGAACTATATTATACCACATTGTTTCTCAGCAGGGCTGGAATGTGACTCAAGAACAGCCCAGAACTACATCAGATAATGCCATAATATGTTATACTGTATCACAGGCATATCACACATATTTGCCTGCTGTATTATCTACACATCATATATAACGATTATCACTATTTTGACATGTCATTATGCATTTCCAAGGTACACAAACATTTATTTATGTACCCTGCATTTATTTATGCATGATACATACATTTAAAAAATTAATTATATGTTGTGTTTAGCAATTTTTGCTAAAATCAAAAATTGTTTGATTTCATTTGATTGGATTTGTATAGTTTTATGTGATAATAAATAGAGGTCAATAGTGATCTCACATTATGTTGTGACCCGTGTTAAATGGATCACCCAAGGATCTTTTTTAGAATGTACTGAACATACTGTATATTTACAGTAACAAAATAAAATAGCTGCAATTTTTACTTTCATTTGTTTGAGATGTAATTTCTGTATACTTTATTTTAAAAGGCAAATTGTGCTTTATTCCCTTTCTCTCTCTCTCTCTCTCTCTCTCTCTCTCTTTCTAATTGTCTTTCTCATTTTCAATGAAAATGTTCAGTTTTCTATGAAACTCACTTGTTTAAGGTTCTGCTTGCTAATTGCTCTTCATGATGACTGTAACTGTAATGGCTCAATTATTCTGTATTGATTCACTTTTCAGACAGAGTTTCAACAGCAGTGTTCCCTGTTGTAGGCAGGATGCAGTGGGCTAATACAACCACATCTCCTGTGGTGCACCACTGGCTCTGCTTCCTTTGTTTGCTGAATGTCTCTTCATAACACATGAAATTCCTCCCCCATTGCACAGTGCTGACCATGTGAATAATACACAATGAAAACAAATGGGATAGCTTCACTAGGAAATAATACAACCTGCAATATTATAATAATCATACACAAATAAGGAAAACACAAGACATGTTGTACAAACGCCAATATAGGGGGTTACAAGACTGTGCCTTAGATATAAAGCTCTTTAAACCCCCAAAAACACTGAAGTTACATCTCAGCTTGTTTACTTTACATCTGAGATATTATGTGAGAACAGGGTTACATTCCAAATCCTGTGTTGTAGTGAGAATAATACATGCCCAAGGTGCCAGAATGGTGTATTATTACTGGTGTTTTTTTCTGTGTGTGTGAAATGTTTGCAGTGCTTGAACTCTTAGTACTACTGGCATTTCAGACTGCTTTCTTTTAAGAGTGTTTTTTAGCATTTCTTAATGCTAACATAATACAATACATAATAGGGCAGATTGCCCTAATGTGGGACATCTTTTTGTGTTTTTAACATGTGCAAATCTTCAGACTTAAAAGCCTTAAAAAGTGTTTATTTAATTGTTTCATTGTGTTTGTGGATAGTTATTTTAAAACCAGGTTTAGTATTTGTTTTCAATGCAGGTTGTAAAGCTATAGTTTAGCCATTGTTTAGGCTTATGTTGTAATGCAGATTCATGATGGAGTTATGTGGTTGTACTGTCCCAATACTAGCATGCTGACTACAGACTGCACAAAATTATACCTTTTCCTTCACCAGTGAGTTGCTGTCTGCTATCTGTATTAGTATTACTTGTCATGTATAGCACACAGTGAATGCAGCAACATTAAACCCTCTGTAATAAAACCAATTAACTCAGCAATGGGGGTGATGCACTTACTTTGGTCTCTGGCCAACAGGAAGTCTGTGACTTGTATTATTATTGTACAATGTTATATAACTGTAGTGAATGAAACAGGATGTCCTCTTAAAGACCTCGTAACCATGAGTTTTTTATTTAAGTGCAATAATCCAATGAATCCCTATTTAGCTTCATGTGTGCAGTTCCAACTATTCCCTTTAAATATTAATAAATAGTAAATGTGGCTTGACAATGCAAACAGATAGTACACAAACAAACAGCATTACCAGAGGCATCATAAACAAATTATTATATGTAGTTGTGGACCTTCATTCACTCTGATGTGATTTTAAATGCGATCAATGAAGACCAGATATAAATAACTTATAACACTGCACTGCAGAGGCCAGGTAAAGCAATGAAAAAAGGGCAATACATCAGGGTTTTTCATTTCCAGAAAGGAGGCTGTGCTGCATCCCGGTGACTGTTGTGTTATTGAGTTAGCCAGACTGAAATAACACCTGCTAAAAGCAATGAAGCTTCTGCGATGCATCAATAACAAAACTCCCATATGCACTTACAAGTTTTATCTTATGTGAGCTGTTAGCTATTGCTAAAATGAAGACAAACAAACACAGTTAAATTGTGTTTGTTTGTAAATTGTGTAACTAGTGTGGGATACATTCACAAATGAACCACTTATTAGAATTATTATTAGAATGTGTCTTATTTGCAAAACTTGTTAAGCTATAATGCCTGTGTGTGTGGTTTATATGGTTTTTCATCAGTAGCACTTTACCAAATTATAAGTAAATTATGGGGTGGTCTTTATAACACATTATAGTCAAGCATCCTTTTGGAATTAAGATGAGTAAAGTTTTAGTTGAAGTGATAGAGTGACAGTGTCCTGTATACTGCAGTAGTACAGTCTCAGTAAAGTATGCCAGATTGTTCTAGTTTGCTGTGTACTTCATAACTAAGAACTGGCCTGCCAGATGGGGAACTGTGTGTTTAAATTGTTCTTAGCAAGGATTTTTGCTTTTTTCTTTGATTTCTTTGGTACATTGAGTGCTACAACAATGCATATACAAAAATGTACTGTGAGTGGATATAATTATTTTTAACAGAATTCCCCTCTGTATGTGCCTTTTGTTTTTGACTGAGTTTGATTTAAGCATCTGTGCATTTACAGTATATGAACAGTGTGTGTTGAATATGTTCCAGTGTTCTCATAAAGGTAAGATAAGGTTCTGATGCCGCAGTCTGTCGCATACATTGCGGCACACACACCTTATGTAGTTCTGCATATATTATCTTTCATTTTCCTCACCCTGTCGTGCTCATAATTGTTCCTTCCTTGTATGTCCCTTGAGATGGTTAGCGCTTTTCTTTGAACATGTGCAGTGAAGCTAGCCAAATTTAGATTGGTTAAAAGCGCTGACTGTATTGTAAATCTACAGTCAGCGAATTGTCCTTGTATGAACAGGAGGGCTGAAATGAGAAAGGGAATTCTCTGTAATCAGCCAGCGTTCTGTTTTATTTCTTATTGCAACACGGCCAGGCCTCCAGTCCCTGGACAACATGAACCACAGAGCTGCGGAAACCCTTTTTCAATGTACTGTAGTTTTTTTTTAAACTGACAAATTTGTGTACCATATATATTTTTTAGATTTATGTGGTGGCAAGCTCTGAGAAAGTAAAAGGGAAAGTGTAATCTGACTGCATGAGTCAACAGTTCTGTGTTTTTTCTGTGCATGAAGGTTTCAGAACATGCTGGTGTCCAGGTTCGCTCCAGAACTTGTGCAACATGACTCAGACAGCCATTGGCTGTTTTGGGTGCTGGTGTAGCTTGCCTAGACTTGCAAAACCAGACCACAAATATGAGAAAGTATGAGAAAGCTCCAAATCTAGGATTAATTCTTATTCAGACATGTTCAGAATAAACCTAATACCTGGGAAAACTAACTTAGTTTCCTGGTGGGCTGATAAAAACATGCACCACCCCAACACCTGCAGCAGGGCAGCAAGTTAATGAGGCTGTGACATCACCCAGCTCTTGTTATTGTTAAGTGCTGTTTGCATGAGATTGTGGGTTGAGGTCATGACCTCAATGTCTAACATGGCCAGAGTCATAGTTTCTATTTACTTATCTACATCTATCTTCTCCATGCTATCCAAGACAGACCACTTGTGGTGAAGTCAAAGCTGACAAGATGCCTTCACGCACCAGCAGCATAGTAAACAATCTAAATCTCATGAAGATTTTAAGAGCTGTGCTTTTCATTGTTGCCGTGTGTGAAATCTCTAACAATGTGATGGCTGACCTATTTTATGTGTGTTTGTACAGTCTGGAAAAAGTATTGATCTTTGTCTTCCCAGTATGAATAGTTATCTATACAAATAATGACTTTTCTGTTGTTGCTGAGGTTACAGAGGTCAGTGGCCACAGTGCACCTGTGCAAAGACTAATATGAACTAGACCAATAGTGAATGTGTGTGAATACTTTGAATGTCACCATTGACCAATCAGCATCAAGGACTTGTGCAACTCATATAGGAGTTTCCCTCACTTTACAAATCTTCTTACATGAACGTGTCAGCGTTACACAGCATGCTTGTGTTCTTCTTAGCACAACTTTGGGTGTTGTTAGGCACTACCCCAACAACACCCAAGGGAAGGGGTAGAATTTGTATGAGCCTAGTTCTGATTATGTGTGTGTGGGTGTATCTGCTTTATGCTCTCTCAAATGAAGGCTATCCCATAAACCACAGGGAGTATAAACGTAATCTGGGCACCTAGATTTAATGAGTGCATCTTATATAGATAGAAGTCACACA
>JBAJNP010003741.1:0-37498 GCA_036877545.1 Yasuhikotakia modesta | reverse complement strand
CAAATGTATATTTATAATCATTATAATCCTTGTTTCTGTTGTATTAGTCTTTTGGGCTTGTGTTTCAGGTCTTGTGTTTAGCCCACAAATCACAAATTCCTTTAAATACTATTTCTTAGATTTCAAATATTAAATAAAAAAAAATGCAAACATTTTTGAGCCACGAAGTTAAAACATCCTGTTTAAAAACAGCATATGTTGTGTTTTGAATTCTAGTTCTGTTATACCTGTGCGGGTGTCTCCTCCAGGCTTATTAACTACTTTAACCAGCAATCTGTTGGACAACCATAAAACAAGAAGAAACAGTCTTTGTTGGTCTATGTTGATCTTTTCAGCAGGAGTATGCTACAAATGGCTTGTGTTTAGTTATCTTTGGTGTGTTACCCTGAATCTAGCATTGATATCTGTTTGTTTTTTCAGGTGGCTCTTGGCGAAGCTTGTGCCAGTGAACAGTTCAGAAACACAGGAGAGTGTTGTAGCATGTGTGCTGCGGGCACTGGCCTGGCAACCAGCTGTGGCAATGAAGACACTAAGTGCCAGCCGTGTCAAGATGGTAACTTAAGCAATTTTATTTCATATACCTCATCAATATATTAATGTAAACAGGGTGCCTTGTGTGATTGTTTTGTTGCTTTGCCAACATTTATGTCTTTATTATTAATAAATATCACTGTAAATCTCTCGTAGGTCTGACATTTTCCGACTCTGAGGGTCTCTCTCCTTGTTTGTTGTGTGCCCGATGCCCAGTGGGCATTCCCGAAGTGGCGCGCTGCACACCCACACAGGACACCCAGTGTGACTGTGGTGAGCATTTCTTCCTGTGGCGGGATGGTAACAACACCAGCGGGCTGTGCGCGGCCTGCACCTTCTGCGGACACGGAAGCGGAGTTGTCCGGCCCTGTGGCCCGCAGGGAAATACTGTGTGCGAACAGTGCAAGCCAGGGACTTACTCGAAGGACAGGAGTGACAGGAAACCCTGCGTGCCCTGTTCACGCTGCAGCGATGATGAGGTGGAGATCAGGCCCTGTCTGCCTGATTCTGACACTGTCTGTATGGGTGAGTTTAACATTTCAATAATGAGTGTTTATGGTCATTTTCTTGTGTTTATGGAGTTTGATCCAAGTTATATGGGTGTTTAAAGCAATTTTATAATATGTTTTCTGTGAATGTGTGTAAGAATGTATATGCAAATGGTTAGATTGTGAACATATGTCATATGTGTAGGTAGTCTATCATGCTGACCAGATCTACATGATCTGACCAATTTCTTATGATAAATACTTCAATAGGTTTAGTTTTGCAACTCATATTAAGAAACACATAACTAAAATGAATGTCCTTAATATTTGAAATATTTTATATAACAAAACATCATATAAACAACACAAACTTCTACTTCTATTGTGACCAGTAAGCTTGTATGCTATGCTAATGATAAACAACAATTCAGGTCTTATAAGGTCATAAACAGGTCATATAAGAGAAAATACAATAGGTTGAAATGGCTACAGGAAGATTGTGTCATCATTGGATCACTAAACAACACGTACACTATAGCCTCAGGTGTGTTAAATCTGTATGGAGGTTAACCAACTGGGTTGCATCCTATGCTGCCCTCTGCTCCCTGAAGGGTGTAGTCACCAGTCAGGTCACTTAATCTGCAGATTTCACAACCTCCACAGCAAGTGTTTGATTCATGTAGGCCACCTGTGGGGGGGATGTGTGTGAGATAAAAAGAGTGCATACATCTATGTGACAGTGTGTGTAACGGCTCTGTTGTAGCATTGAGGATGCACGGGTTGGATTCTCCTGACCATTCCACACTTTTCAACATTACAACAATGTGGTGCTTTAGTCTGTCAGCCATGTCTGCACTCAATGATGATGTGTTAATCAGCCTCACAGCAGATGCGTCTCAGATGTGGGTTTCATGTGAAGGCTGGAGGGAACATGTGGGGGGTTTTCAAATCGAGGTGTGTAAATTCTTTAGGGTCCTTGAGTATACTTCAAATATCCTGTCTGTACTAATGAGGTCAATGGGTTTAATGTAACAGAGTGAGACAGCAGTTAAAATTTCTTAGGAGAAATAAATATGCTGATATACGGTAGGAGTATAGATACACAATTTATGTGTGTATTACATACACAGCTCAGGTTATTTGTGAGAATTGGTTTGGTTTGGTCATTTAAATTTACAAGGATTACTAAGGTTTTTTTTTCTCAGGAGAAATATTTTGTCAGCTTTAACATTTCCAGTTGTTCTCCATTCATCTCACTGCTGTCAGAGAAACAATTGGGTTATTGTAAGAATTGTTTATTTCATTAGACAATTTATTTAGTCACATTATATTGATGTGTTAAGCTCATGAGGTATTTAAATCAGTAAAAGACTATTGTAGCAAAAACGTTCACCATAATCAAACATCCATCTCACAAAATGCTTCACAAAAGCAAAACGTCTGTATTGTATTTGTAATTGTAAAGAGTTGTCCAGGCATCTGTGTTGAATAATGTGTTAAAGTAGTTCAAACCAATCAATAGCTACATAAACATTTTTACTGCAGTGAAAGACCTCAACATCCTGTCCCGGCCAGCCAGTTCTGATGGCCCACGGGAATTCCCCCGATGGCCGACTCTGAGCGAGAGAACGGATAATGGGAGCAGCCCGGCTCCAGCCTCCAGAGCCCCTCGACTCACACCTCAGGATCAAGGGGGCAACAACAACATCCTGATCTATGTGTCTGTACTGGCTGCAGTGGTGCTTGGCCTCCTGCTCTACGTCGCCTACAAATGGTGAGGTCATATAGTGATTTAACCATGAAAAACAAGCTTATGTAAGACTGACACAAACAATCCTTGTGAAAGGTGCACTTTGCTTATTTCCACCAGAGCTTATATGGACATGCCGTCTCTCTATAACCTCAGCCTGTAAAGCAGGAGAAAAGCTATGAGTTTTCTGATTGGCTAAACAACAACATGCCTTATTGGAAGCTTTTGAAGTTAATTGTAAAATAACTGTATGCTCGGTGTTCTCATATAAAGTGTCACATTAATTTATTTTAGTTGAATTGTTTCAACATTTAGACACTATTCTATTTTGTGACAGTGAAACTGTTTTTTAAACAATTTACTTTGAACAATTTAAAGATTTTTTCTGCTGTTATAAATAAGCCCAATGATCCTCTTTAGTACACTGAGCTTGTGGTTTCCAGCAAACTTTAGTTAAAGAAATCACTAAAATATAACACATTCCAGTGTGTATAAAAGAATGCTGTTGCGGTCAGAATGCTAAACACAGTGCTGATATGTGTGTATTTGAATGCAGCTGGAAGTCCTGTCAACAGAAGCAGGCTCTGGTGAAAGCCCGGGCTGCAGAGCTGAATAATGCCGGGGAAGGAGAGAAACTACACAGTGACAGTGGTGTGTTCCTGGACTCTCACAGTCTGCAGGACAGCCAGCCTAGCAAAGGTATGGGATTATTCAGATAGCAAAACCATATTTTAAAATAGATATAGATTGCTTTACATAAATTAATAAAGTAGCATTAATGTAAAATAAATCACAAATACAAAACTACAAAACAAATCACTTTGTATTGCTAAACATTTCACCAAAAAACAGTAAATTTTAACCTAGTTATCAACTTTTGATTAAAGCTGATAAATATCTGATAATTAATTGGTTCCCTCTATCTTACTCTTTTGGCAGGCAGTAAACGAGACAGCAAACAGGACACACGGCTTTATGTGAACCTGCCCCCCCACAGGCAGGAGGAGGTAGAGCAAATTCTTGCGGAGGGTGGCAATCGGAGCTGGAGGCAGCTGGCTGCCACACTCGGTTATGAACAGGAACGTGTGGATGTTTTTGGGCGGGGCCAGGACCCCATCCACACTCTGTTGACTGACTGGGCCCAGCAGGAGGGCTCCACACTGGGTGTACTTTGCTCCGCTCTCACCCGCATCGAGCGGCCGGACATTATTGCTGTGCTCACTGCCCCCACTCAAGGAGTGTCTGTGGTCTAAATACTTGAATATGTTGCAACCGCTTTGTAAAAGTGAAAGAGACACTGTACAGGTTCAGAAGAGTGTTAAATCTGCCCACCTTCAACGGAAGGCCTTGTAGCAAGCAGTAAGACTTTGCCGAGCAGGACATAACATCTCAATTATACATTTTGTTTCAACAGTCTTGAGACCTTGACGTTTCCTTCAGTATTCATAGACAGTTTATGCTTTATAATATTCTCCTTTGTAGTGTCAAAACAACCTAATTTTTTTCACAGGCTCATACTGAAGATTTTTATTGTCAGTCATTTGTGCAGTTGTGGTTTAAGTGGTAAATATCAAAGAACACAAACTTTGGGGAACAGCATCGCAGTGCCAGAAGTTGCATTGTGTGATGTGGTCACATATTTATATTTGAGCGCTTTTGAAATTTGAACAATGATCAACAGAAGCTGTTCATGTTGTGTCAATGGCAGCATTAGACTGAAGAGTTTATTCATTTCTAGGACAAACAATCTTGATGTGTGATTGGCTCCTAGCATGTACTGCCAGAAAATTTAAAAAAATGTCTCCGTCACAGCCCCAAAAACTGACAACACTTTGCGTTATTAAACATAATATGAAATTGAATGTCTGGGTCAGTTTGAGTAGATTAACTTCATAGATCTTCTAATCATGACAAACCAAATGTGTAAGAAAAATTGATCTAAAAACATTTAACATTATTTGTTTGCAGATGACACTTGGTGTGACATGTTATTTAAGTCCATTTTTATTTTGTGGCCCATATTTACACACATGTCTGGTTTGCACTTTCAGCCAGGTACACTTTATGATTTTTAAAGTGAATTTAGTGAATTGAAACAAACACATAAAAGCCACAATGCAGAACTGGGCCTTAAAATTTCTGACAATGTCAGAGCAGAGTTAAAATCTGATTTGATTAATCAGCTGTTTGCAAACATGTCAAACTAGCAATCAAAGACTTCACTTTTAGGCCGTAGTTTCTTAGATTTTTCAAAATTTGTCCCAGATGGCCAAGTCATGGTGTTCTAGTATTTAACTAACAATGAAACCTAAAAGCAGCAGAAACTCACCAAGCTTATGTCTTTCAATGTTATGAGTAAACCCCTTTTTGGTGCTTTTAGTTTAAAAGCTCAGTTTTGTTCTTTGCTGTTTACCCTGTGTGTTTTTTAAAACAATTTCTGTATTTTCACGCTGAGGTTTGGGCAAAACTGTGCCGAGATGCTTTTCATATTCATAACATTGATGTTATGCATCTGTCACTTATGTTTGTTTTTTATTCTTTAAATATGTTTATAATTATCTTTGTATTTTTAAAAAATAAATGCTTTATGTAAGCGAAGTAGTCAAATCTTACTGACCCCAAGATGATGTTTGTACAACAAAGCAGCAGCGTATAATGATCTGACATTACTTTGAAAACAGGATTTAGTTTGCAAAGGCCGTTTTCTATGCCATTAACCCAATGATCAAATCTTAAGCCATTTTGCCCTTCCTGTCTGTGTATTTAAGAGCAGTTGGGCAGAAAATGTCTTTAAAAGAATAGCTGAAAGATGAGAAGAACTATTAAGCTATGTCAATGGACACCTCTTTTCTGGGCTAAGTGTTCAATTTAGCGAGACAGCTGCAAGATGTGTAAATCTGTTAGAGCCAAAGTAATGTTACATTAATGCCAACTTGACTTCCAATCAAAGCAGCAGTTTCACAACAGCTAGAATTTTCAGATGTAATGAAAAGTGATCCCAACAGTATGCTGTGTTTACATAATAAATGCGATTTTGTACATGTTTGGTTATGATGAAAGTAAGGGGTGTAGAAACTTGTCCACAATATGACAAGCTGCTGTCCCTGATGACACATTTTCTGTCTCTCAAAAGCCATATGGCTGAAACAAGATTAAACACAGGCAATACTCTTGAAAGTTTTTTGTTCTACTTTTTAAACCCTTCGCCCTTCAAGACAAAAAAGACAAAAGTCACATTCAATTTTAATTGCAAACTGCTGCTGAAACTTTTGAAACCTTCAGGTTTCTGGGGCAAAGTTCATTGTCATCAAAGACTGTGAAGAAAAAGACAGTGAGATCAGCTGTCATTCCAAATAACATTTGCAGATCAAGTGATTTGTAAATCTGCTGATGACTTCTGTGACTGCTTGTTAAGTGAAAGCAGAGCTTTTGCAGGGACTTGGGCAGCTCTGCATGCCATCACAGACTCCAGACGGAGCCGCTTAACTGCGGTCTGGGGCGGCCTGAAGGAATGCCCTGACTCTGGGAGCTGTGCTCCACACACGGGGGGGTGAATGGAGCTGTGCTGAGATGACTATAAGGGCACCGTGTAGGCACAGTTTGAGCCCTGGAAGAGCCTCTAATGAAAACAGTGCAGTATGTTTATTCTGTGCTTTACTGGAACCAGAGCTCAGCTGCAGTGGCTGCAGCCTCACTGTAGGTTCTTTGAAAGCTGGAACATTAAAAAGGGTTTCAAACCTTCCAGTGAAATCCAAAAATTCTTTAATTCACGTTCTTAGTTTCATTGTACCTGATTAATTAGCATATGTGAGATTTGTCTTGGATGACATCATCTAGGCCGCATGGCCGCACTGTTAGCCAGTTAACCACTCTGCATTAGACTCCAGGCCATAAACACTAGAGCTTTAACTAATGAATATTGATGCATGAACAGAACTTTAAGACAACGAAACAAGTCTTATTTTTAAAAAACAGTTTATTTTATCTTAAAATGTTTTTACACTCAGTATGACAATGTGCTTGCACAGTACTTACATTGGAGTGGGATGAGACTCCTATTTGTCCATAAAAAAAATCCAAAGTCTTTCAACAGAGAAAGCAAAGGAAAAAGTTCATGACAACCCTGTTAAAACCCAACATACGGAACAGTGGGAGTGCAGGGAATTCTGCTTTGATGTAGAAAACACCGGAGCCAAACTGACAGGACGGAGGACTCGGATCTATTAACATCCTTCTAATCCTATTCCGGTTCAGATTAAATACACATATTTACATGAGAAATTGTGGACCCCCACAGTCTTTTTACAAAGTCTAGGCTAATGATCTCAAAAACTAGCTCTTAATATATTCACATATCAAGCAATATATTACATGTTTTGAAAACAGATTTAATGCGTGTTATCTACGTGGGGTAATTCAATTATCGGCCAGAGCCTTTACACTGATCGATCCATACACAAGGGCCACAAAAATAAAGTACAAATTGCCTGGAGGGCTTCACATTTGCCTTTGCAACACCAATAAAAATGTTAATGTAAAAACAGTGTGAAAGACCTTGATTAAAATATCATTGCTACATAACCTTCCCCCAGTCAAGAGGAAAAACAAGACCGGAGCAAATGGGGTTAGATCACAGACCTGCACACTTCAATGTAACTATATAAAAACCAATAAAACAACGCTGAACAGGACGACCCATGACCAGTGAGTCAGCACAGAAGACAAACAGTAATGCGAGGAGATGAGTAAATAAACTAAGGCTTGCAAAAACAATTGGCTCACTTATGCCCCACAATCCTTAGCATCTATCTTGACTGCCAAGCCAAAAGTTCCACCTGCTTCATCAGACTAATATCTGCAAGGAGCTGGACCTTCAGCACTGCAGGCAAGCTACCAAAAGCACTTAGTAAAAACCTACAGTAACAGAGTGAGATGGGAAGAGGGAAAGCGTTTAATGGTCCACAATTTGTTCTGCCTGTGTGATGACCTCCTCCCCAACGTGATGATACCAAATGCTATGCCTTATAGATTATTTGGAGTAGGAATGAGACAAAATATCATGAATTCTGTGAAAGAGTCTGTGTAGCACCTTTCGTGTGTGTCCTCTGCATGTCATAATGCAGACATTACCTGCCTACACGCTGCGACGCATCTCAGCGTAAAACCTTCCCTGTACAGGACGGCCCAGGCTATTTTCACCCTTCACCCTCAGGGCAGCATTTACTTAGGACAAAAAGACAGTGGAACAAACAACAGAACTTGCTCTGATGGCATCCTGCATGATGTTCCTGTTAGGCCCAGCTGCTCAAAGCCAGTGGTGTTCAGTTGGAAAGAGCTGCTAGGAGGTTCCTGGGTTTTCTTTGGGCTAGTTAGTCCAACTCTGTGTCCTCCTTGGGCCGGTACACCGAACCAAACTTTTGCATGTACTTTTTGATGAATTCCTTGGTCTTGTGTTTGACATTCTCATTGCATTCAAGATCTTCAGGGTTCTTGCAAGATTTCAGTTCCTTGTTCATCACCCCATGAGTCAGCTGTAAATATGCAGATGCACACACACAAATACAAGGTTAGAAAAGTAAACTTATCACAAGAACATAAAAAATTGAGGCTTTAATGACAGTAAATATGAAATTCATTGACTATTCATTCCAAATTTATTCCAACTTTATTTATAATAGAAAAAATATATTTTTCCAAATTATTTTCATGTTTTCAAAATTTACTAGTGGGTGGGTTGGTTAAAATGCAATTTATATATTCAGAAGTAATCAGTTGTTTTGGGTTCCCCTGACCCGTCAGATTTTATGAGGTGTTTTTACACAGCACATGCTGTTGTGTTCCAAAACAGCTGGACTGAGCACAATGAAGCAGATTGAATTGGTTACAAAATGCATTTTTAAATGCAACTATTCATTAATGTCACATGTTTTAATATCACTACAGCCAAAGTCCAAAAACAAACAATAACAAAAAGTTATTACACTAAAGACTAGACCAGTTCTTTTGTCTACAAATGTAGTGGTTATGTTTAAAAAAATGGAATTCACAGAAAACAAACAATCAAAAAAACTATTTTTATGCAAAGCAAGTATGTTACCTTCCTGGCAAGATGTTTGAAGTCCTCTGTGTTACTGATGCGACCCATCTTACAGTCTGGCTTGCGGTATGGATTAAGGCATTGCACAATAAACTGTGACATCTGAAACAATAAAGAATCAAATAGAAAGGTCAGACAAACTAGGAGCACACAAGCTACTGCAGTGATAATTTAGTAAAAACAAATTCACCTCCTTGCGGAAGACTTCCTTGCTTTTCTTGGCCAGCTCACTAGATGTGTCCGCCTCGGCTGTCTTCGTAGAGAACTATGGAAATGGGTCAAACACTGATAAATATAGATAAACCAACACCTGCAAACAGTCTGTCTGCAAAACAGTTTTAGCATTATTTTTCAAAAAATGAGGTTTTAATCCTACAGTGCTACCACTCAACACTGCAGGGTGCTAAGTGTTCTTAGATATGAACAAGACAAATTGCATCGAATTAACAGCAAGAGTGTCATTACTCATTACTGCAGCAAGCAAAGGCCAAGAAAAGCCAAAACAGTTTCATCAGAACACATGCTAAAATACAGACAACAAACTTTATTAAAACATCAACTGGAGGCTTTCTAGTTAAGATGTGAAATTTAAAAAAAAAGGAGAAGAAAGATTTCTGAGAAGACAAAAGAGATTTTGCTCAGTTCAACTTCAAAACAGAAACCACACATAAATGAATGCAGTTTCAACAGCTGGGTTTCATTAGCATCAAAGAGAGCCAGCGAAAACACCAGCAAAAGTCAGGGAAAGAAAGAGGGAAGGAAAAGGGAGTGGGTGATGGGAAGAGATATTCCGAACAACAGGACAAGGATGGTTATGGCCTGTGAGATTACGTTTTTAAAAAATGTTTACTGTAACTTGCTTTGTCTTCAGTTTGCCCTGGTCTTTTTTGTGCCAGATGATTTGTCTTAGAAGTCTAAACCCATGCAAATCCTAATGATCTAAGCATTCTCCGCCTAACTCCAAATAGCTTTTCTCTATGTGGATGAGCCCCAGCTGTGAACTATTCCATTCTGGATGCTTGGAGCAACATCTTCAATTATCCAGAGGGGCTGGGCCAGTTTTACACTCTACATGTGTGAACTTAAGTGAACTCTGGTAGAAGTACGTTTGTGGCACCTTTAAGGCTTGTCAAACTGTAAATCAAACTTTTTTTACAATAATCTTAATTTCTTGGTATAAATGATCATGAAACAAATAACTCCATGCTTATTAACCTTGCAGATTTTCTTTCCAGATACAACTATACAACCATGTCAGTTGAGCTATACAAATATATTAACATTAACCTACTCATGAATCTAATATTAACACAGTTACTCCCTGAAGCTCCAGTTTTTGAAGCTTAGGCATGTTACCATGTTCTTGGTGGATCTTTATATGAGAGTTCTGTTAACTCCTTTTATATGGGAGTTAACACAGTTACTCCCAGAAGCTCCAGTTTTTGAAGCTTAGGCATGTTACCATGTTCTTGGTGGATCTTTATATGGGAGTTCTGTGCTGTGTAAGTTATGTCACATATAAACACATTAACTACATCAGACAATTAGGCTAAAAGATTTAGTTAGATCCATAATGTCCCCATCAAAAACCAGCAAATACCTTTGAAGGGTTTTCGTCGTATGTTGGTGTCCCAAGGTCCATCTCTGCCTCATGTTCCACATTAACCTCCTCTGTAGTCCCATCCCAGCTGGGAGGATCCCACTGTGTTTGCCTGACAAAGAGCAAGGTTTTAGACTCTGACAACAGTTATAACTGAATATCACATTGGAAGAAGTGGTCTGGTTCTGCTGGCTTAAAGGAATAGTTTACTTTTAAAATCAAGATTATTTCATCATTTACACACCCTCTGGCTTTCCCAATCTCATATTTCTTTGTATTCTTCCATGAGCTGCTCATCATGCAAATCTAAATAACAACCTATAACAACTTCTATCTGTTGGTCACAATATTTGTTGGATGTTGGTTCCTCTGTTTTAATGATGTACAGACCATTTGTTTAATAAAGGCTGAGCTTACCGGGTAACTATGTGGTAATAATATATTTTGCCCTCTGGGTCACGTGCCACCTTCCAGCTGGGTGGCAGGATGATGGTTTTAGGCTTGGGTGGTGAGGGGGGCGGCAGGTCAACGATGCTGTTGGGTACGATCACTTCCTGTAGATCATAAAGTTATTCAGCATGCAGAAGTTCCTGGAACTGGATCCTATTCTCTGTGAAAGACTAATCATGCTCTCCAGAACTATAGCAGTGATATAGCAGTGTTCCACATGAACACCTTTTTGTTTGACAGTTAACAGTGTTTCATACTCTCAATGCTTGATTTTAGCGCACTGAGGACAGAAAACAAGACATGCCGATTAGCACAACAATGGCTCCAGAACACTGCTGTAGTGATTTACATCCAAAGAACCAAGAAAGCGTGAGATAGTTTTCTTTTGGTGCAGTTCACTTAAATGCGAAATAACAGCAAGCCTTTTTCAGTCAAATTACATGAAGGCTCCAAATTAACCAAAAGTGAATAGGAAGTAAATGTTTACTCTGTTCATAATTATGCTTATTTTGCATCATGCATACAGTTCAAAATTCTACATTACAAGAATTTAATCTTAGCCAAAAGAATAAAAAGAAAATACGTGTGGAAAGAAATAAGGGAGAGAGTGCAAGAACACCCCCTTCTGGTCACAGACGTAAGTGACATACCTGTTGAACAGTCTGAGATGTCACAATTGTGGTGACGGTGCCTCCCTGCTGCACGACCACACCCTGCTGATGACCTGGGTACACCGACTGTCCATGCAGGTAGCTGGCGGCTGGCTCTGTGTATGCCTGTACAAACCCACAGACAACAGCAAAGTTAAACATCCATCAGGTCAACAACTAAAAAATTAAGTATGGGTGTTCTACCTGTATGACAGGAGTGCTGGTCTGTGGGTATCCTGCAGGAATGCTGTAGATGGTCTGGCAGGGTTGACCCTGATAGTAGATGGCAGTCTGAGGCTGTGCCGTGGTGGAATACTGTTGGGTGGGTTGTGTCTGCACCGTGACCGCCTGTTGCGTGTTGGGGTCCCAGAGTGTGGCGTAGCCCTGGTGACTCTGTACCTGTGGGTTGGCTGTTTGCGCAGGCACAGACAGAACAGCCACACTCGGGTCTTGTGCTGGGACAGTAGGCTGTACAAACTGCTGAGTTGGTGTGCCAGACGGAAGCTCCAAAGAGGTGGGGATGTGTGCCAAGCTGGAAGCAGTTCCAGCCCGCGTGGTGGAAGAGGGTGAGGCTAGACCGAGATCTGATATGACTGGCTCAGCAGACGTCTGTTGAAAGGTAACAGCTGCAGCGCCAGCAGCTGAGGTAACACAGAGAGGCTCCACAGCAGGTGTGGGGAGGAGAACTTTGCCAGCATTGGGATTGGTAGGATCTACATAGGTCTGAATAGGATATCCAGGCGGGTAGGTCATGAAGCTCGGGCTGGAGGCATAGGCCATTTGGTTGAACGCCAGTGCCTGCAGTTGCTGCTGCTGCTGCTGTTGTTGTTGTTTCTGGGCTTCACGCTGAGCCACTTCCTGCTCAAAGAGCTTTCGCCGTTCCTCTGTGGAAAGCTTGTTACGAGACTCTTTGCTGTGCAGTTTCTTCTTGCTACTGTTGGCCTGCTCATAACTACAGAAAATAAAATAGCAAAAGGAACAAATCTATGACACATTTTTCCTGACTTACAATGCATTTAAGGTACATAATTTAGTACACTTTACAGATGCTACCAGTTAATGTCAGTTTAATGATCTGTGAGTTATTAAGAGCTTACCGGTCATCATTTCTGCGTTTGCCCCTTTCATAGGCTGAAGGAGGCAAAGGGGAGGTGGAGCCTCTTCGTCTTTTTCTATCAGCACTGCGAAGGGTCGATCTTTCCCCATCCCGTTCACGATCCCGCTCCCAATCCCGGTCCCAGTCTCTTTCCCGGTCTCGATCACGCTCCTTCTCTCTCTCACGCTCTCTCTCTCGACTGCTCGAGGGTGTGCGAGGGGTCTTCACTGCTTCCCGATCACGACTGCGATCTGTTTCATAGATGAAACAACATGGGACAGATAAGAGCTAGTGAAGCCAATAATTAAACTTGTGGTAGCTGAAAATACGTTCTTAACATACCAATTGACTCTTTTTCAACCTGGCTCTTTTTTGGTATCCTGTAAACCTCCTGCAAGGAGAAAAACAGCACTACATTTACCAATCAAAATAATCTAAGTAGACAAGTACCGACTTTGAAGAAATGCACAGACAACATTACTTGTATGATTTTTTTAAACAACAGTCATCTGTAAATGCTGTTAGCATAAGTTTATGTTAACTATTATTTTACACAATTTGCATAAAATATTTAATTTACCTAACATTTATGCTTAAAAGCAGAAAATGTTTAAATGCATTATTTATACAATTTAATGTATTGATTTATTTATATTTAAAAACAAATTGAACAAATATTAAAAAATGTAAAGTATAATTTTCTCTTCCTTATAAAGGCTATGGATGTTTCCCTATTTGGAAATGTAAAGTCTTGCCTTCAAGTCTTTCCAGATATCAAGCAGACGGGCAGCCATGTCACTGATGTCAGAAGCCCGCACTTGTGGCTCCTGACTGCGCTCACTCTCTACATCAGAGACACCCTCCTCCTCATCCTGTGAGGGAGTTCCAACTGCAGCGCCCTCTACAGGAACAACCACAGCCCCCAGAGCTGAAGTGTCAGCAGAACCAGCGGCTACCACAGTGTCCAATGATGCATTTGCTGAAGATTCTGCAGTGGCAACAGGTGGAGTGGTCTCCACAGAGATAAATGGAGATTCAGTGGGTGTGCTTTCTTTGGCAACAGCTGTGGCTTCAGAGGATATGCTCTCTGTGACTTCTGCTGGTTCTGTGGGTGTAATCTCCACATTGCTGCAACTCTCTACAGTGTTGTCCTCTGAACTGCGGTGTTCAGTAGATATATTCTCTACCTGTTCCTCAGTGGTCATAGTGGAAGTTTCCACATCAGCAACTAAATTTTCATTACTTGCATCCCCCACAGCTGTGACATCTATGACTACAGGTGGATCTTCTGCAGTTGTCAGTTCTGTCTGAACCTCTAAATTCATAGGTGGCTGCTCAATCTGGGTTTCATTCACTAACTTTTGTTCATCCTCATCCTCAGGAGACAATTGGTCCTCAGACTTACAGATTTGTTTTTCTTCAGGTTCTTGCGCTTTGAGCATCTCTTCTTCACTGCCCAGATCTTCTGGCCTTGACAATGTTACCTCCACAGCCTCAAGCATTTCCTGTTTCACCTCAGGCTCAACCACAACTTCACCCTCAGCAGGAGCTTCATCAATACTTTCTGCCTTCACTGACATTTCAACTGTGGCTTCCAACTGTGAGGCCTCATCCTCCATTTCATCCTCTTCTTCATCTTCCTCCTCTTTGCCATCTGAAGCTTTACTAGCATCTGAGAGTGCACTGTCTAGACTATTCTCATTGATGATCTTCAACCTGCGGTAGACCGCTGGCTTGGGAGTGTCACCGTCCATCTCAGTGGCTGGCTTGGCTGGTGGACCATCAGGGGTGTTGAGTGGTGTTTGGGCACGTGAGGTGCTCTCACTGGAGTAGCCATCTTGTTCTGCAGGTTGCCCGAGTGGCCGGCTCTGAGCCCAGCGCTGGATAAACTGCAACACACGGCTCTCCTCCAGCATGTTTTTTGTTGAGATGGGTAACACTGCCAGCGCCTTCATTATCTGAGAATGGCACAAAAAAGGAAGGTTCTAAATGTACTAGCTTAACATCTACAGGCTTAGCTATTGGAGTTTTAAACTAAATTTAAATCATAAGCTCTGTTCCAATTAAGCTAAATTTATCAAAATATTAGACCACTTGGTTTCCTGGAAAAAAGAATTTTGCTTGTCATTAAAGTTACAGAACAAAACTGAAGACCTCTGAACATCTTCCCTGAATACATTCTACTTTAGACTAGCTATAAGTTTATAAAACTGATAAAGACAACATCTCAAGACAGTAAATAAGGCTTAAATGTAAATGTCAAGAGGTCAATAATTATTAATGATTAATCAAAATTAAAGACCATTATATGGGACACACTGGTGGCACCACTGAGTAAAGAAGGGAGAAAAGACAATGGTCTAACAGTATTAATAAAAATGTATCAATATTTTGCTTGGTGATGCACATAAAATCTTCCTACAACCTTTTTATGAATGTTTGTGCATATGTGCTGATTTTTTTTACCTCCAGCTGCAGTTTAATGTTGTTCACGGAGTTTATTTTTGTCTCAGAAAGTTCAACCATAAATATCCACAATAGCGAGAGGCCGTGGTGATCCAAAAACTGCTTTAGGCACAAAGGATTCTGGGTATTCTGTACAGGCATGCAAAAAATTCTGTTAGACCAGTTTTCAGCAATTACAAAAGCTTGAAACTTGACTGATAAAAGCAAATATCCTCCAGCAGCACAATACTGTGCACTACTGTGTTGCTGTCTACCTTGATGAGTTTAAGGCAGATGAGTCGTTGTTCCATCGTCTCCACTCGTACCATGAGTCTGCAGAGCGAGACCACATCTTTCTCTCCACATAAACCTTCTCCATTCTCCTGTAGGGCCTCCAGTTCCTCATCCAACTGTAGAACATAAATACACGTAACCATCAACTTTAAGACAGGATAGCCCATCCTCTCCTGATAAAAGCTGACTTTTAACGACAGGCCTCATAAGTTCTAAACAATCTTTCCACATTTGTCTACTTTTTTTGTGCAGGGCTATACCAGAGAAGAGTACCGATTTATGGTTGAAATCATCCATAAATCCTAAACTGAAATTAGCCTGAATGCATGCAGAATATTAGCAGTGTTATTTGCGGAACAGAACAGGTCCTGCAAGTCTCAAAGCAATTAACCTGCAGCAAGAACAAAGCTGACCCAGTTCAAATGGCGCAATCATTCCTTTGGTACTGCTGGTTAAAAAAATAACACTTTGCTACAACAGTCTGAAAATGTGACAGGCTGTGTGTTTCTTGTATATAGTTATATAGTGTTACATAACTATATATAGTTATATAGTGTTACTTGTATATAGCACATATTTTTTGCTCAAACAGTTATACAGGATTGCTATAGACAACAGTCATCATTTATGTCCAATAGCTGGATAAAGAACATTATTAACACCCTCTCTTACCGTGATGAGGCCACTATCGTTGTCTTTCTTTCGTGAGCGTTCTCTCTGTTTCTTTCCACCTGCTGCTCGAACGCTGACTCGAGTCTCCCCACCGATTAACCCTCGACAGCTGGGAGCACCACAGAAACACTTCTGAGCCTCTTTCCTGGTGGACAAAGTAAGGAAGATGTGCTCTTTAAAATAAAAATAACAATAAACAAACAATAAAAATGCATTTATATCAAGTTTCATTTTTGAAATGCAGTGCCATTTTGTGACTCCCTTACCCATATCTCTGGAACTGATAATCAAAGGTGAGCTCAGTCCCAGCTGTCACAGCTTTGGTGGTGAAGAAGCCAACCCTGAGCTGACCATTCACAGTCCACTGCAAACAGTGCAATGAGTTAGACATGCAAAACAACAATTTTACATACATTTAGATGTTCCTGTGGCTAAACTTGAAGAGTGAGCATTAGCAATGCCAAGGTCAGGGCTAAAAGCTCAAAAAAGCTGACAGAACGCAGCCTTGCTGTGTAAGCAGCTTTGAAAAAAAACGCTGCTAAATGTATACATGTAATCCAATGGGTTGGATCAAATTACTAGGATATATAACAGTATTCAGTAGTGTATGGTACTGAATTGGCTTTCAGTGCATCAAACACATCAGATGTAGCTCTATAAGCAGACTCAATGTAGGGAATGCAGACAGACTGTTGAATGTGCACCGCATTTGACTCACTTTCTGAGTTTCACAGTTGGGTTCGCAGCTGTGATTCATAAAACGGGAGCAGTTTCCTTTTAGTGTGGCATCAATGATCTGCAGGTGTAACAGAGACATGTATGTTTATCTGTGTACTAAAGGAATTACTGATAATATGTTCAAATCTCAGTCCTTGCGCTGAAGACAATGGCTCACCTCATTGTTCTTCAAAGCCATGAAATAATAGTGAACGTTCTTGCTCCGAGCATACTCCTTCACCCGTGCCTTAAATTCCCGGTGGTCCAAAACTTCACCACAGTACTCTAAAACAAAGGTGTTCCTAAATAAAAGGCAAAACTTATGAAAGTTACTTGCATAAAGGGCACAAAAAAGTTATTAGATCTGCCAAGGGGGTTGTCAATAGAACTTACGGTTGTAGGTCTTTGGCTGCTCGTAAACCCCAGCCTTTGCTCTCGGTCAAAATGACTTCATAGTCTGCATGCTGTTTCATTTGGAAGCACCGATTGGAGCAGTATGATCCATTTAAACATCGGGAAGAGCTTGAGAGAAGAAATAGAAAGTAAAAACGATCTTTGTATTCTTAATTTCCAGTGTCAACAATCCCTGTAACATAAGACTAGCGACTAACACAAGCGCTATATAATAATTATAGCCTCCACAAACCAAATACTATAATGTGGTAACAGAGTGTATACCACTCGATCATTAGCAAGAACCAAATACATCACAAACCAAATACTATAATGTGGTAACAGAGTATATACCACTCGATCATCAGCAAGCGATTGAGACAGTCCTCTCCACATGCCATAATTCCCCGGGCTCGCTCTTCTCTTGAAAGTATGGCACACTCACACTGCATTCTCTTGATGTCACGATGAGACTTATTTTTCTTGCTGTTAAGACAGAGATCAGACTTTCATTACTCTGTGGAACAGGAAACTACAAACAATCTTAAAGTAAATATTAGAAACAAAATTATTTGTAAAAAAGATTAGGTCTGTCACAACTGTTATTTAACACCCTGATTATTTCAGCCAATTCCAATACTTTTGCAGTCACATTTTACCATTCAAATGAGCAAATGTAAAGCTATACAAACATTTAAAGCTATTTAAATGTATATCTCAGCCCATAATTATAGACTGTGTCCATCTGCTACATTTACTATGCATTACAAAAAAGTTTCACTTCATATTTTTTTAAGATTATTATATAGTTTAAATATTTAGAACAGAAAAACAACATTTCAAACCTTGTAACCAATCCTTACATACATGTATTATCTTCTACAACATTTTACTAAATACCAATATTATCAATACTATTACTATAATATATTTGCTTTCACAGGGCAAAATATATACTTACCGTTCTGTCAGATACACATTCTCCTCAATGAGGTCAAAGTAAGGTGGCATTTTTTTTTGCTTTGATTTCTCCCTCCACACAGCTGGATCCTGGAAGTCTTTCAAACTGAGCAGTGGGCGATGTACCTCCTGAGTTTGGTCAAATGATTCCTTTTTGACTTTTGAAAAACACTCCCTTCTACTTGTCTGTCCTGCTTCAGCCTCATTATCTGATTCCGATTCAAATTCCTGACGTCTCTTTTTGGGTGGTCCCCTTCCTCTATGAGGCTTTTGGTTGTCTTCTCTATGAGCTTCTGAAATGTTGCTACTTATCTCAGGAGCTTGAACAAACGGGGAAGACCCTGGATGATCATGAGACAGGACAGATCCTTGCTTAATCCCCACTACGGTTCCAATGCAGTCCTCATCATGGTCATTGGTTAGAGAATCCGGATGAATCTGGGTAACTGAATCATGATACTGGGAAGGCACAAGTATGTTGACTGATTTGCTGGTATTAAAGAGAGCAGACTGAGCCCATGTACCTTGTCCATAAACTCCCTCCATCTGAGGAACGTCTGGCTCAGGAAGGTGATCATTGCCATGACTGCTGTCCGGTTGCTGAAATGTGCTGCTGGGCTGTTCTGACTGGTTTAAATCCCAGACTAAGCTACAGCTCTTCCCATTACAGAAGTCCAAATCAGAGTTGACATACTGCTGTTTTCCTCCTTTTCTACCATTCCAGCTATCTGGTCGATCATGGTACTGATGGAGGCCTGATTCAGGTTGTTTACAAGACTGAACAGATACCTGGTTAATCTGGGCACAGACACCATGTCTTTCTTGGTTAAACCAACTCTTGTCCACCTGAGGATTGGTGGCTTCTGGATGGCTGGTGCTGTCAACCATGTTGCTCTGTGATTGATAAGACACATTTACAAAGTTATATTGATAGTTACTATTTGCACTTAGCATGGCAGTTTGGTTAATGGCCTGAAAATTTGGAGTTGATGTTTCGTCAAGCTTTGCCTGACAGTTAAAACTATAGCCAAATTCCCTATTAACAGCATGAATTGTATCAGGTGGTCTCTGCTTTGCAGCCCCGGAGGATAGACCAGTTAAATCTTTAGTCTCAAGAGCAATGGATGAATTTTTTGGCACAACTACCACAGAATGCAGTCGTTTCAAGGAGACCTGTCCATCATCTGAATCAGAATCTTCACTCTCACTGTCCTCACTGTGACACTTAGAATCATGGTATAAAGAATCAGGGTCTTGTGTTTCACACTTAGGTTTGTCTACATTACCTTCTTCAGTACTTGCAGTACTAGCGTGAAGATCGAAGCGGGAACATATTGTTTGAGGAATTGTCTGATTTACAAGGGGATTGACAACAACATGTCCACTATAAGTATGCTGTGTGCCAAGGGCAGATAGTTGAGTACTTACATTTTGACATAATTCAAAGGTCAAATCTTCTTTTAGTCCAGCCACAGATCGACAAGAATGTAGTTCAGATTCATCAAGGTTATCACTACTGAACTCAGTTTTCTTTACTAAAATGACCTTTTCCGCAGGGGTTACCATTTCTGGATTCATCATTTTCTTAGAGCTTTGAGATTCTAAAGTGTCTTGGCCAACAATGTCCCATCTTGATTTTTTAGCACTACCATCCTTCTTCACATTTCCACTATTAAGTTGCTCAGGCTTAACAATAAGATGCTCAGATTCGTTTTCACAAGATGTAGCACTTGGTGTGACAGGCATACTAATGTTACTAATGATCAGTGATGAGCCAGTCAATTTAGTGTTTAACTTCAAGCATCCTCCAGGTTGAGATTCTTTCACAGAAAGAGGGTCTGCCAGTGATCCTACTGGATCCTGGCCTGGAGTGTGGACCACAAAAACTGGCTCAGTCTGTTCTTCTGTCAGGGTATCAGTATGGTCTGAAGTCTCATCTTTTATTTCTGCTTTGTTGATCTCAATTGAACTTTTAACTTCCACTGAAGAATCTGATTCCTTTAACATCTCAATTTCCTTTTGTATCGCAGAGACATCTGTGCAATTTTCCAAGCTACTAAGGACTTTGTTTGAATGTTGATGCTCAATTTGTTGTTGTAGAGTTTGCAGAGTTGTTTTGTGCGTAATTTCATTGATTTGTTGAGAATTGCATTCAAATTTAGGCCGAGTATAAATAACATGCAGAGGCTCAACATAAACTTTGCATTCTCTCTGAGGAACAACCTGACCAAAAACTAATTGTGAATGCTTTGAATTATTACTTAATCTCTCTGTTGATTGTCTGTCTGTTCCAGTTACATTTGTTGATGTCTTGTGATCTACAAGATCAGGTTTTTTGGACAACGACCTACCAGACCCAGAGGGCTTGTCTGACCCTTGAGACTGAGATTTTCTTGTATGTTCTTCATCAGAATCAGAACTGCCACTGTTTTTCTGAACCTTCTTCTCAGATGTTTGTGATGAGGTAGCTTGGTTGGAATTTGAGATTTTAGCATTAACCTCAGATTTTGACTGGGCACTAGATTTCCTGCGCACACTCTCTGATTCCGGAGAGCTCTTTTTATTGGTTTCAGAGTCACCAGTTTTTCCATTCGATCTTTCTGTTTTTGAATGCTGGGTTTTTTTGTCTGACTCTGATGATCGAGAACAATCTATGAGTTTGGAGTCCCTGTGGGATCTGGAATGAGTGGACGATTTTGATTCTTTCTGTGAGCTAGAGTAAGTGAATGATCGGTCACTACCTCGAGTCCTTGTTCGTCTGTGGTCCTCCTCTGAGTCAGAGCTGTCACGAGACCTGACATCACCACGAGAACGTGAGTTTCTCCTTTCACGATGAGGAGAACTTCGATGAAATCTTCTCTCAGAGTCATGGTAATGTGACCTATCTGATCTTGACTGTCTCTCACCCCTAGATCTCTCAGACCTGGAATAAGAGCTAGTTCGACAGCCACGGGATCTCGACCGCGACCGACTTTTGGTCCTTCTTTTGTCTCTGTCAGAGCGTGATGATCTTGAAGACATGTTCCTGGAGTCACGTTCAGATTTTAAACGACTTGACCCCTTTTCGTCTTCCCTTCTATCAGACCTTAATTTTTCAAACTCCTCTGTTTTGGAATTAGATGGTCTTTTTGCTTCATTACTCTGGCAATCAGACTTTATTACACTTTTGCAGTCACTAGACTTTTGACTAGAAGATGTCCGGATTGAATCCCCATCAGACTCTGAACCTGGAAACGTGTCTGATCGGGCCTGGAATTTTTTATTTTCCTCATGCTCAGAAAAGATGGAAGAATCTGCATCTCCCTTCCCAATATGGGAAGTAACAGAAGCCTTATGGCATGAAGCTAATTTCTCCTGAGGGTTTTCCTCTTTGACAGCTTTTTCAGAGGAACTATCAATGACAGAGTTCTTGTGAGATTGCTGCAATAAGATTTCATATTCAACCTTGACTGAAGATCTAATTTGGTCTGACTCTGATGAGACTACTGACTCTGAAATCTCACCTGGGACAGGGCTAACAATGGATGTATCCTCAACAACAGTAACACTGATAATCTGTTTTTTAAAATGCACCTTCCCAGGATCGTGTTTTGATTTGAGTGAGAGAGATACTGGGGGGTGGGTTATCTGCGACTCCTCCACTGCTGTGGCAAGAAAAGATTTTACATCCTCATTCTTGATTTCATTACCATGTCCTGCTAGATCTGAAGTGGGCACAGTCCCAGCTTGCAGTGGAGAAGAACGTTCACTTTTCTCAGGGCTTGGTGGGGCCAGAAATACATTCTGACGTGGTTTCTTAGTCTGCGTGAAGCTGAATGAGACCTTTTGTCGCCCGTGTTCCTCAAGGTTGACTTTTGCCTTTGTTCCTTTGGGTAGGAGATGGTTTTTCAATACAACCCTAGGTGCAAGACCTTTAAATATGACTTGCTTCGGAAGGCTTTCAACCTTGATCTAGTAATGTAAAAAGTAAAAAAAAACTTTCATTAGCAGTTACTACATTTGTTTAATATCTAATTAGTATTCATTTAAATCAAGCAAAAACTGTGAAATATCTGAACATCAAAACCTACCGAACAATCTTTTACATCATCCCTGATGACAGAAAAGGAACACCATGAAGAACATAAGATCAGAACATTAGTCAAGTCAATTTATAATGTGAAACAAACAGAAACTTGGTGAAAATATTTTTAGAGTTATAAAAAGTAATCACATTTTACTACACAAGGACTGCTAGTTAAAAATGGTCTATGAATGTAATGCTAATCACGTTTCCCTCCTATTGGTGATAAAGCTTCATATTATACACAATTCAAACACATTGAAATTTAAATGAAGCTGTCAAGCAACTGGGTTACTTGTTCCTTTGAGACTCATGCTCGCTCTTATTAATAATAGTCCCCACAATTATAGTAGTAGTAAATGGGAGGAATCTTTCATTATTCCGTTTAAACAAACCTCACCATTCATATCTGTCAGATTCATAGGCAATATTTTAATCTACCATGACCCTAATTACTTCTATATATTATCAATAATATAATCCTTTTGATTTAACCCACATCCAAGTTGCACTAGGGGTGTAATAACACTTAAAACTGAATCAGTTTTGGGCTTTGTGAATTAAACCACATAGACCAACAAATCAAAAAAATACTTTTCTTTTTAGGCATTTTAAACTTGTGACAAAACAATTGTAAATGAAGCGTGTGGCACTAAAGTGATGACCGCTCACTCATAATACAGCAACCAATAATACAGTCTGTTTAATAAATGTATGTAAATATATATATTTAAACAGTCATTTATCTTCTGAGGTACATTTATATAAATGACTGTTTTAGAGACAAGGTTTTCTTTATCAGGACTATGTTTTTTCACAACTGTAAAATGCCCATATTTAACACAACTATAGTGACCACTAACAACTAACCGCAACTGACTATTCTTACCACACTTGCTTTGTTAAAAGCTTAGCCTACTACATACACTTATTAATGAGTACATAAGTTCAAGATGTTTTGAAGCATTATACTTTTAGTATGTTATTTCATCTCCTTGACATCCATCTTTCTTCACATATTGGGATTGGTTTTACAATCCATTTTAAGCCTACATACAAAGTATATTGTGTCAGGTTCTCTAAATGGTTAGAATTCTCTATAATGGTGACAAATTTAGACTACAATTGGAGAAGCGGGATTAGCATGGATAATCATTATTGCATCCTATCCGTTGACATAAAGAGCTAAAGATATATTGCTTATGTCAAATTGGCCATCAATTAGTCCATGCTGACTAAAGCAAAACACTGAAAATATTTGTGAAATCAGGGATTCACACTGGTGCAAAGCCATTTTCCCAAGCCTCCAAAGTGTTTAAACAAACACTTTCAGTTTAAATTTGTATGTTGCACCATATTCCACTTTACAATTACATGATCAGCTGTAGTCAAGGACGTACCTGAGCTCAGGATTCAACAGAGCATCCATTTTGAGGCAGATCTGACGCTGAGCAGCTTGGGAAAAGCTGCAACACTGAGCCAAACCAATTCAGAGCAGTATGTTTTCAGGTGTGACGTCACCCCTGTGGACAGAGACAACACATCTGCATTTCTTCACATCTGCACATTCTGCATCTCTTTTACTATACTTAAATAAATCCCACTGCATGTTTATATATGCAACAACGTTTTAGTTAATGAGAGAACTATGTTTTTGATGTCTTGGCATACTTTACCTCATAAGTCATAACACTGCAACAGTTTAATTCTATATAAAGTCTTATTCTATAAATTAAACTAATTCAAGCAGCTAGTGCAAAATGGTGATTGAGTCTCATACAATTTACTGATACAAATCAAATACATCCTAAAATTTGTTATGTTATGGGTATTGTTATGTGTGAAAAGACAAACGTGATTGAAATGGTCAGCTGTAACACACTTGCTGCAGCAGATAGAAGTGGAGGGAAATGTACTTATCTGCCTTAGCATGGCAAACTGCCTTTTGTTTCGAATTTGAAGGGCATACATACATACTATCAATAAGATCCACATAAGATCCAGTGCAACAGATCTACCCTATCAACAAGTACTAATCAATAACGTTTTTAGATCCACATGTTTTGGTGACGTGAACATGCAGCAAAGGAGCATAACAGACGCATGTGGGTTACATTTGTTTGGATTTCTTGCCTACAACTGTCTCCGTTTGGCTATTGTTGTAGATTTCAATAACAACAATGATAAACAGTTTGGGTACTTAAGCAGCATGACTTTCGGCCCTAGCACTGACTGTCTGGTTAATTATGGCAGCTCAAAGATCCTCCAGTACGTAACCGCGGGCACATGAAAAATTTAGACCGGGGACACAAGGCCTACAAGCAGGCCTCTTTACTTCTGTGCTTAGGGTATACAAACTTTGACAATACAAATACGTCTAACTTTAAACGAACAACTAATTTGAATAACAAAAGACTGCCACGCTATATTTAAGTAACTCCCAGTTCCATGTATTAAATGTTATTGATCGGTCCCTGCATGCAGCTTCTTCAGAGCTCGCTGGCTAGTTACAGAATGAACTGTCGATGTGGTCAAAGTGTCTTCGATAGCTTATTTTTGTATAAACTAAGCTCTTTGTTGACATTAACTTGTAATTGACAATAGTCACTAATAATCACTAACCAACGAAAAGGTCTCATCCGTGGCTTATTCTTTATAGTTATGTACCAGGGTCACCGTAAACGGCTAACGAGTTAGCAGTTACAGCACCCACTAGATAGCGTGATGGCTGGTTACATTTTGTTGTGCATGAAGGCTTTCATTTTGTGTACAAAACGCACTTCTGCGTCAAAACACTTACTTCGTACACTTCTCCAGCTCGTTTAAGCTGTCCATCTTCCAGGACAACGACGGCAACCTCTTTCCCTTGATTTTCCCTCAACATCCAGCAACACACAGACGTCAGATCCACACAGGTCAACAAACTGCTTTCGAAAACACAACCAGCAGCTTGATGTTAGATAGCCTGCAGCTAGATCCAAACGCTTCTGCTAAATGCTCCGTCCACGGTGTTCAAATCAAGACCGGAATTGGACGAATCCTCCGGAATGTTTGAGGTGTGCTAAACGGGTTGTAAAAGGCAACATCCTTTCTGTTTGGCGGTGCGGAGAAGCAGACAATCAAGGCAGCAGGATGATCTGGTGGAGTCGATGTGCGACACACCGGTTGCGGCTCCTCCTCTCTCTCAGAGCCACAGCCGTAGAAGAGGTCGACAGGCACCAGTACCCGGAGGGACCGATGAGAAACCGAAAATTTGGGGGTATTTTTTAAAGTACAACATCGTCTAGTTTCAGTTGAAATGAGTGTAGTCGGACAACATAGAAACCTGATGGGCCTTTATGCTTTGGAAATCTTAGCAAGAGGTCAGGACAGCTATAACGCAGTTATTGGTAGGTGATTTTGTGATGTGCCCCTGGATCGACATTTCTATCAATAAAATTTATTACAGGATTAGGTTTAGGTTCAACGTTAGTGTAGGACTGGGTTAGGGGAGTGTATACAAATGTTATCAATCATTTATGGTTTATTTATGGTTAGTGTGTTGTACATTTTTTTTTCATAGATTTTTTTTACAGCATTATTGTTCCACAACCAACAAAAGTATGTTTATCCATTAAGTCCCTACGTTTGTTTGAATGTGAAAGAATTAATGTTAGACTTTTATTCCACATCCACAATACTACATAATAAAACGACACAATACACAGTAATAAAAGACGTTATGACTGTATATGTATAGCATTACTAACAAACTATAAACAACCTCCTTACGTATTAAGTGCATCTTTTTAAATACATATTATGTTCAGTTTTCTGATGCTGTGCACTTTGTCTTCATTGGAATAGGGTCTTCACCTTCAGCAGACATTCTGGAATGATTAGACAAAAAAGGCATTTGCGGCTTGTCTTTTCTGGCGCGTTTAAGCTTCCGTAGTTTCCCAGACAGACGCTGTTGTTTCAGCCGCAGGTGCATTTATGTCATGTTTCTATTCTGCCGGTTGTGTTACTTATATTATATTATATTATATTATATTATATTATATTATATTATATTATATTATATTATTCGGATCCAGCATGGACAATGCATGATAACTGGAATTCAGTTTTATTATTTTCCTCTTAAACTGGAAATATGTTATTTTTACTTTAGAAGTTTAAAAAAGACCCCATGTGTTCTCTAAGAAAGCTTGTTCAGACAAATACACAGACCTTTGGTTTTATTGTTTCTGTTGATGATATGCAGTTTGAAAGACACTGCCTAATGTGGGACACTTAAGTTTCAGTGTGAGTGACTCTCCCCCAAACCAATGAATGGCAGTAAAATTATAAACAAATCAAAGCTGTGCTGCCATGTGATCAAAGTCATATCACCTAATATAACTTAGATTTACCATGTTGGCTTAACATTGTAATATACTACAGTTCCATAATGCAAAAAATATCCCACATTAGAGTCTTGACAGTCTTACATGTCTTTCCTGTTAATCTCCTGTTAAAAAGTATGCTTTTTTGTGGTAGTTGTTTTTCTGTGGACCAGAACGCATTGGTAGTAGCTATAGACTGGTTGTTACTGGATATATGCTGAGATTTTTGGGTTATGGAGAAAACTTGTTGTTTAGGTTTGGTCTGAAAACTACAGTTGGAAGCTTTAATGTGGATGCAACGGTTGTTGCAGCTGTAACACTATTATTTGCACCCCTTTTGCCTGCAGGTTTTTGTTTGTGTGCTTTATCATGGCAGGGTCATCCGATTACAAGGGCTCAGAATCACGGCTGGTTCTGAGGATATTCGCAATTTCTTCACTGGGCTCAGAATCCCTGATGGTGGGGTCCATATAGTTGGTGGGGAGCTTGAGGAAGCTTTTAAAACTTTTGCATTTGATGAAGATGCAAGATGAGCCATGTTGCGCACTGGGCGCTGCGTTAAGGGCTCTCCTGTCAACTTGCTTCTGAGTAGCAAGTCGGAAATGCAACGGGTTCTTGAAGAAAGCTCTAGAAGGTTGGAGAAGGTTGAAGCTCTAGAAGGTTCTGCCACAAAAGAAAATGTTTGCAAATTTTTTGATTTGCAAATGTTTGAAACATTTTTTGGACAAGCTATTGTAAGATTTATCACCATGGAGGATGCCATTAAAGGTTCGAAGAGGGATAGACAATACATGGGGCCACAATATATACAAGTAATGAGATGTTCAGAGGAAGAATGGATGAAAGCAGGTAGGGTTGTAAGACCAGACAGTAGGAATAGACAACGCCTAGGTTGCTCCTGTTCCCCACAGGTCACGGTTATGTTCCCCCACCTATAAAGAATAATGTGTTGTGTTTAAAAACTTGACTTATGATATTGAAAAGAGAGACGTGAGGGCGCTACTTAATCCACTTTTGTTGAAGGACAACCAAATTATTATCTTTACTCAACAAAAAAACAATGGGACCAAATCAGCTGTTGTGGTGTTTAGAAATCTTACAGATTATTGTGCCGGTTTGACTTATCATAAGAAAACACTCATRCACAAGGTTTTGTAYGTGTCACCAGTCTCCARGGAAAAAATGGTTGCCATGTTGGAGTCATCTGTTGATACAAGAGAAGTTGGAAAGGGATTGAGACGATCTGTTGACATGCCTCAAAGAATGACTCCTGACTCAGAGATAAGATGTGTATATGTACACAACCTGCCTTTTGATGTTCAGAAAGTGGAGATCATTGACTTCTTTCATGGATTTGCACTCTCTGAGGATAGGATTATTTTATTGCGTGATGAAAGAGGAGCTGGGCTTGGTGAGGCTTTGGTGGTCTTTCAGTCTGAGAAGGAGTCTGTATTGGCAAAGTCTCTGAATAGACAGAGGTTTCTTGGATCAGAAGTCAGGCTTAAGTGGCCCATTACATTGGCCCAGATGCGGGATTTTGGTGTGAATTACTACTGAATGATTAGCCCACATGGACAGAACTATCAGAGACCAAGAGAAGTTTACAATGATGGTCCTCCTTTGTCTAATACTTAGATAGCCCCATATGATTGTAATATGCAGTTTGATATGCATCGTGGTTATGGAGGTGATTGCTTTGAGCCTAATTTTGACCATAATATTGCATTTACTCCAGAATCGGATGGTAATGGCTGTCATTGTTAAAGATCACCTACCAACAATTTGATGGACTCACATTTATTTAATTGCTCAATCAACCCTCACAGATAGGGATCAATAAGATTTATGACTTCTTTTATGGATACAGAGTGATCCCAGGGTCTACCACATTGCTGTATGATAGACTGGGCACTCCCAGAGTTTTTGCAACTGTAATGTTTGGAACCCACAAAGGCGCTTACCGCTCTTAAAGAATTAAATGGAGAACCAACTCGCACCAGGACAATTTAGGCTGTGTGTTTGTGTAGATAAACACTCAGAGCATAGCATTAAGGGGACTGGTGTACAGTCCTCATTGACTTGTTTGTTTGTTTTTTCTCAAATTGGTAGAAAGTACTGCTTTAATTTAGATTTTAACTTTGTTTTTTACTATTTTTAACTGTTATTTCAGAAATGCATTTTTAATCTTCTTTTTTTTTCTTTGAAGAAGCTCTGTTACATTATTTGGGGTCAGTTTGTGTTATTTGTGCTGTTTAATGGTTTTCTTCAGATTATTTTTTTTCAGATTTCACTGTATATTTGTCAGTAATATTTAGCTTTCTGGTTAAAGCAGATTTCAAATATTTTTTTCTTTTCCACTTATGAAGACTGAGTTCAATTGTCATTTAATGTTTTTTATCCTAAATAAATTAAGTACTGAACTAACTTGTCAGTAAAATGTGATTAAATAAAAATTCTTTCAGTCTTTCAGTCATTAGAATTTTGATTAAATACCAGCACATCATTTACTAGAAAAGGTCACAAGAGGGCACTGCAGTACAACTGATCCAGTAGAAGTTACATTTACATGTATTCATTTGGCAGACGCTTTTATCCAAAGCGACTTACAGTGAATTCAAGGTGCACATGTTTTTAGGAAGGCCTTGTCTTCCCCTGGGATCGAATCCACAACCTTTACGGTGTTAATTACGCAATGCTGTACCAGTTGAGATGTTCTAATCACAAGCACAGTTATGTCATGCACTTTTGGTATTGCTTCAAGAAATCTAGGACATAAATGTACATGTTTTTTTTTGCCTTGTTCAGCAGAAAAATGTATGCGTCAAAGAAGATCATCAGAAACTTGGAACCAGCAGGGCACTGTGTTGTCTCAACATAAATCAAAGTACAATGTTAAAGGGTTTACAGTGAATCAAACTTTTTGTGCAAATTAGACAATAATGTCATAAAGCAAAGCAGAGATCAGGCCATTAGCCAGTTAAAAAGCCTTTAACATTTTGTTGTGCTACGATAACATTGTTTTAAGGTGCTATTGTAGCTACTGGTCTTAGTTCTTATCACTTATCACAGAGAGTGTATCTCCCCAGGTAACTGTGTTTACTGTGTACTTTAGTGGTCCTAATTCTGTTCTTTTTTACTGTGGCGGAAAGAATATGCTACACTAGGGATTTTCTCATTAAGATGGCCAGTTTTTCAATGGCCAAGTTAAAACCCCAGTTTTTGCCAGAGCATTAAATAGTTTGGGGGAATGAAGTTGGCGTGCGTGTGAGAGACAGACCTCAATGATGCCGGTGCGTTACTTTTTCCTTTACCGACATATGACAAGTCCCGCCTTTGTCTTGCTCATTGCTGTGAAGGGCTTCACGGTTATCCAATCAGACCGTCTGTAAGGTTAGCGAAAGCTCGCAAGAGGCGGGACATGGACGAAAACGAGAAGAAAAACCCACACGGCGATGCTATACTGGCACGTACACCAGCGGCGCTTTCGGATGTTTTACACAAGCAACGACTGACAGCAACCGACTGCATTTGAAAAAAAAGGCGACTTTGCCGGCATACATCTTATTTCAATTAGGAGGTGTAAAATGAACGTAAGGTAATGTATATACACAACTTTCATGAATTCTGATGTCTACACCATTTTGCTGCTAGACAAAGTTATATATTGTGTATAGGTTTTGATCATGGCAAAGATGTGTAACTGTGTTAATTTACAGGAAAACCGGAAAAATGCCATTGGGTAAAGAGAAGAACGGGACGTGTGAAAGGTAATAAATAATACGAATAAGATCTCATTTTATATTGTATTAGTATGTAGGCATTCCCAGCCCTCACATCTACTGCCAGATGATTTCTATGTGTGCTTATTATTACGCAATTAATATGTGTCTCAAATAACGCCAGAGTAAATAATACGTGAAACGTTAGTCATTAGGTAACGTTTAATTTAGTTCTGTGAAAAGCGAAACTAAAGAAAACGAAGTTATTGTCCTTTTCATGACCCTTGAGTCATTGTCCTACTGCTTTCTGGTTAGGCTACATTTTTATATGTGTGGTAAAAGTCGTACTTTAACCTAGACTACAATTGCCAGGACAAAGCCAATATAACATGTTAATGTGACTGTCCATAATCCTTGTACAGGTCTATACATGTTAAAAATCCTTATTTGGACTCCATGACAGATGACATCCTCTACCACTTTAACCTTGGAACATCCACTCATGACCTACCAGCAATGTTTGGAGATGTCAAAGTAAACTTCAAAATTACTTCTACAGTCTGTGGCTACTTCAAAAAATCATCTTAGTACATTTTTTCCTGTAATTTTTCCTTTAGTTTGTGTGTGTTGGGGGAAGTGCATGGAGAATGAAGTCTTTCACTGAATACATGGCAAAAGAATTTGGCCTGGCAGACTCTAATGCAGACTACCCAAATATATGTGAAGGAACCGATCGATATGCCATGTACAAAGTTGGACCTGTGCTGTCTGTCAGTGTGAGTGAGCTCTAAATCATCCCTATATTGTGTTTTGTGTATTGTCCATCAAACAGCTCAGATTTTAGTGGCTTCCGTCTATTGATTTTAATGTAAATCATTGCAGCTAAAGATTGTTTGAATATTAACATTACATTTCTCTGTGTTCCAGCATGGCATGGGCATCCCTTCAATCTCTATAATGTTGCATGAGCTTATCAAGCTGCTGTATCACGCACGCTGCAGTGATGTCACAGTACTGCGCATCGGAACTTCTGGTGGAATCGGTACATTGATTTTATCATTGAACTGCCTGTGCAAAAGGGTCTTTCTATGCTTTCAAATACATGTCCAACTCCAGCAATACAGTTTGATACATTACTCGAGTTTGACTTAAATTAAATGTTCACTACAAATGGACACAGCAATTATTTGTTGTCTTACCCAATGTAATTAGCCAATTTTTCTTCTTAAATACCCTTGTTGTTACAGCCTTGTTGCAACAGTCTCTAAACTGAGCAAATGATTTGTTACACATACAGTCGTGAGGCACTTGATAGTCCCTCAGGCTATTTATCTGTCCGGTCTTTTGTCAGGTTTAAAGCCTGGGACTGTGGTGGTTACCAAGCAGTCGGTTGATGCTATGTTCCAGCCCCGCCTTGAGCAGATCATCCTGGGTAAACCAGTGGTCAGAAGCACAGAGCTTGATGGTGAACTAGCAGAGGAGCTGCTTCAGTGTGGCAAAGACCTTGCAGAGTTTGAGACCGTCATTGGTAACACAATGTGCACGCTTGACTTTTATGAAGGTGTGTTAATATCAGATTAGCCCATAAATACTTAATGTTCTTTTCTCAAATTCTAAGATCTCAAAACTAAATGGAAATTTCCATACTGTTGCTTCATTTACAGGTCAGGCTCGGCTGGATGGGGCCTTCTGCTCGTACACTGAAGATGATAAACAGAAATATCTTGCTGAAGCTTATGCTGCTGGGGTTCGTAACATTGAGATGGAGTCATCCGTTTTTGCGGCCATGTGCAAACTGAGTCACCTTCGAGGTGTGCTTCAAGTTTTTTCAAAGTTAATGAATAATTATCATTTCACTCCTAGTACACAATCTGTCATGCACTCTGAGAAAGAATGTGCAAAATTTGTACTTTTGGCTTGTCACTGGGGCAGTTAATGACACCTGCATGTTGCATATCTTAAAGTTAACACTTTAAGATATGCGACAATGTACGCATTAAGTACCTTTTTGTATCATTCTGTCTAAAGGGCACGCAAAGGCAAAAATAGTACATATTTCAGATTTATCATTTTAATGAAGATAATATTGTTTGCTGTGTGGTTGGGCAGACTCAGTTTTAACACTTCTTGGAACTTGTCACACATTAAGCTTGCTGGTGTTTATTCAGGTTGTGGAATTTATGAACAACAGGGTCATGTGACAACTGTTTTTGTTTTCTTGTAGCGGCTGTTGTGTGTGTAACTTTGCTGGACAGGCAGAAAGGAGACCAACTCACAAGCTCTCATGATGTCCTGAAAGACTACCAACAGAGGCCTCAGATGCTGGTGGGACATTATATCAGAAAGAAGCTGAATGCCCCCAAGAAAAGCTAGTTTTCTGCTAGTTAGCACATTAATGAACCGGTTTCCATACAAAGATTGAGAACAGTTAAAAGATAACTAGCTAATGATGTCAACAATGTATCTTAAATATGGAAAAAACAGCTTAAGCTGATGGTTTTTTAGAAAGTGACCAAAGTAACAGAAATATCTTTAATTAGTTATGTTTTATGGCTTATCGCTGCAGTTACTAATATATATGCTCATACAACATGCCTTGAAAGTAATTGCTTAATTGGTGTAAAATGTAAGTAGACATTTTGTTCTATGCACTCATTTTGAAATGCCACATATTTATGCTTATAAGTATGTTAAAATACTGCTGTGTTTGAACTTGACTTTTGATATAAAAGGGACACACATTTTAGAAAAGAGATAGAGTTGACTAGTTTTACCACTAGTTAACAAGGGTCCAAATTGCACTTTCCAAATCTGTCTATTAACTGCCTATTAATGTTGTGTTTGTTAAAAACAAATTGTACTGTAAAAAGCCTTAAATGTCTTAATTGAGTAAACACGTTTTCCCCTTCTAAATCAGCAAAAAAGTATTATATTATGTATAATATTAATCTTAATAATTATTATTTGGCCTAAAACTGAATGTTTATATAACATTCTATAAAATCATGAGAAATAAATAAATTAGATGAAAAGTTTTATAGATGAGTGTTTTGGTCTAATATGCAATTATCAATAACATTATATGTAAACAATTCTAAAATAAACAAAAAACAGGACATATGTACCAACAATGAGTAATCTAAATTACTATGTTTATATAGACATCTCAAAAATGAACATTACAGTAATAAAATACTGTACTTTAATAAACAAATTAATACAAAGCTCTTACAGGACAAAAGGCTGCATAAACGGCAGTTAGTAAAAAATATGACTGATTTTGCTAATATGTTTCATGCATATTAGAAAGGCGTGTAATAATAACATGCTTCCAGAGCAGAGCGTGAAATGTTTTGAATTGTGATTGTTGCAGCCAGTGTTCCAGTAGACGCAGGCCAGTTTTTTCTCCGTCCACACGTCAGTAAAGATCGAGTTGCCGGTGGCCAATCTGCTGCTGCGCGGAGAGGATCATAACTCAGCCGCTCCCTTTCCTTCATCTCTCAGCTCGACTCATTGTGCTCTGCTGACTCAGTGCCTTAAGCATCATTCGTTCTCAACGCCACTGGTTCACACAACGACAGCTGTGGAAATTAATACGAATTTAGGAAAGGATACAATGGCCAAAACAGCTATCGGTAAGCGTTACGCATTTCTGTACTTGTGATATTAACTCCATTGTTGCAAATGGAAATGCGTCCATAATGCGCGTGTATGGAAAAGAACGACTGTGCGGTATATGCGGTAGATCATGCCAAAGAATGCGAGTAACGAAGAAACAATAAAAAAATCATTGTTCAAATGTTTATTTTCTGTTTTTGCACAAGGTAGCTTTTATGCGTATATACCTATTAATGCTACGATTAAATGCTCGGAGGCATCATACAAAGGTTCATTAATTCTCAGCATTAATTCTCAATGACATTTGGTTTTAATTCAGTCACAACGCACGTATTTATCTTAATAGTGACATTTTTGGAGGATGGTTGGCGATGGCGCACCTGCTCCTACTGCCTCCCATCATAATGCAGAAAGACCGCACCCAAGAAACAGGCATCTTAACACTGCCCAGATATCACCATAAAACCCATAAATATGTCACATTATATACGCCGCAAACCTGCATTTAGTTAGCGATTCGTTAAAGGGAACTCATTAGGAAAATTTGATACGCGTTTTGTTGGGAATGGCATCGTCCTTATGGAGTCGGAATGATGGCATAGGCTGTGATCAGATCTTATCGAAGTGACAGATTGGCTAACAAACATTAAGCTTTAAATGAATCTTTTAAAACATTAAGATACGTCTCTTAGATATAACATATATGCACAACTTAGTTTATTCTATTTGGAGGCGCGTCAATAATATAAAGTTAAATAACAACAAACCGTTATTGGATCTACCCTTTCAATCGTTATAGTGAAAACAATCGTCGTCAAACGTTGTGATAAAACCTATATAAAAGTTTCTGGTCTTCTGTGTTTCATCTATAATTAAACGAGTCTTAGTATTGCTATGAGTCTGTCCGATCTATTCAAATCACGACCAGTCCACATGGGTGGCACTACACGGTTTTACGGTGATTTTCCCAGAATTCAGGAGCCAGTACAATTACAGAAGCTGAAAAGTCACATTTCAGCGTCTGTACAGGCCTGTTTTGTCGGGATTTATTGATCTCAGTTTGAAGTGGGCCTGGTTGTTGATAGGGGAGAGAAAGGCTAGCGGATGCACACTGGGAGGCTGGCCAGCCCTGCAGCAGCGGGAGGCTGCACATGGTGACCTTTGCAGCACTAGACAAATAAGTATTGATAGTTTGTGAACACTGCTGGATATTTGCATACAGGGTCCTGGTCTCCATCTTGGGAAGAAATGACTCCTGCTTGTAAATCTGCGGTTTGGAGTAAAAATATACGAGCTGTGTCTGATCCTAGATCACAACTTTTTGTTAATAATGTGGGGCAAACTTGTTTAGTGTGTGATTGTCTAAATAGTGTCTGCTTTTAATTTTCTAACTAATGGGCCATTAAGGATGTGCATGTAATCTGTCAAATGCTACAGAGGGCAGGAAATGGGAAGTGTCATTAGTGTTCCTTCTGCATTTTTTATGAGTCTGCAAGCTCCATTTGTTTGAATGTAGAAATGTCTCTCCATAGACTGTTTGTGCTACTTTTAATGGTAATGTGAGGGTTTTAAGTCATTTGCTCTGTTTCAGCCCAGTTGGTTTACCATGTTATGCATTTAATCTGTCATCCAGTAAGTTAAAACAGTAATGATGAGAAATGTATCAAATTAGTATTGTTTTTCACAGGATTTCTAATATATAATTGTATTCTGTTGGAATAAGCTAATTTGACTAAAGTAGGAGAACCAGTCATTAGACAAATTATTGAATCACTTAGTTGAAACATAGAGATAGACAGGCACAGAGAATCCGGCTGTATCAAGTCAAATGAATGATATTACAACCTCCTCTTGAATTCCTTAAGAAGTGGTTTGCCAATAAACAGACACCTGTAAACTTCAGCATGTTTGTGCTATATTCAGCATATATGTCTAACCAGTGGCAATTTACTCTTTCAGCATACAAAGAGAAGATGAAGGAGCTATCCATGCTCTCCCTCATCTGCTCCTGCTTCAGCCCACAGACACGCAACAACATTGTCTGTGAATTTGAAGGTAAATCAAAGAACAAAACTCAATTTGTTTTCTAATATCACATTTAATACTGGAAGGACAGTAGCTGTAAAACATGTTGCCAATATGTTTATATAAGAGAATATTTCAAACTAAAATATATGGCTAATGCTCTTAGTTAACAACACAAATTGATTATGAATAAACTGACATGAATTAATTGAAACATGCCTTCTTTATGAATATGGCTTTCTGTTATTAACTCAGATATGGAGGTGAAGCCCATAAATAAAAGGGCCTCAGGCCAGGCTTTTGAGGTGATCCTGAAACCACCCTCACCAGTGTCTGAGGTGGCCCCCAGCATCACCACCCCTCCAAAAAAGAGGGATGTCTCACTGGATGACATCCAGAAGAAGCTGGAAGCCGCTGAAGATCGCAGGAGGGTGCGTTGAAGCTAAATGTTACATTCTTTATTTGTATGCGTAAAGCATAGAAGTTTATGTATATATGTATTAAGGTGCAGTAAGAGATTTCTGAGAAACTGTGTTCATATTTGAAGTCAACACCCAAACAAACCTGCTCCTCTCTTCATTGCTCTGCCCTCAAAATAACTAACATATGGAGCACTGGCAATGACTAATAGCTGGCACATACGCACCCTATTGCTGATTGGCTACGAGAGTGTGATGTGTTTTGTTTTTCCCAATTAAAGGGATAGTCCAGAGAAAAATAAAATTATGTCATAATTTACTCATCCTCATAAGTTTCAAATCTATATTCCTCTGTTTAGCACAAAAAAAAGATATTTTGAAGAATGTTTGTAAACCAAACAGTTTTGGGACACCTTTGACTTTCATAGGAAAAAGTAACTGTGGAATTCATATGAAACACAAATGTACAGTGTAGAAGGTCTTAATGGACTGTAATTGGCCAACTGCATTAAAATGTTTTTGAAATTATTATAATGTATGCCCGTCCTTGCCTGTGTGTTTGGATGGTTATCTGTATAATTTACCTCAACAGTCTCAGGAAGCTCAAGTTCTCAAAGCTCTGGCTGAGAAACGTGAGCATGAGAGGGATGTGCTCCTCAAAGCCATGGAGGAGAACAGCAACTTCAGCAAGATGGCAGAGGAGAAGCTCATTCTGAAGATGGAACAGATCAAAGAAAACCGTGAGGCCTACCTGGCAGCTATGATGGAACGTCTGCATGAGAAGGTAAACAAAACATTAAGAAATGTTTTCTCCCAGTTAATTTGGTTACTCATTGTGTCTGATAATTAATTGTGTCACATATGCAACCAATGAAGTTGAAATGTTACCTTATACTATTTTTGTTTAAAACTCACACAAAAAATAAATTAAAGTGACATGTTTTTGTCAGTAATATAGTGATAACCGAAATGTGACCTCTGCATTTAACCCAGCGTTCGTGAGGAGTGAACACACACGGGCAGTGGGCTGCTGTAACTGCAGTGCCCAGGGAGCAATCGGGGGTTTGGTGCCTTACTCAAGGGCACTTTAGTTGTTTCTTCTGGCACTGGAATTGAACCAGCAACCTACTGGTTACAAGCCTGA
>JBAJNP010003740.1:13581-37500 GCA_036877545.1 Yasuhikotakia modesta | reverse complement strand
AAAAAAATTCCATTTGATATATAATATAGTTCAATAAATGGTCAAAGATGAGAAATGTGATATCGCCCTCCTTTTTTACCTGCACCCCCCCTCTTCCCCCGTTTCTGTCCTCTGTTGTGAGACAAGCTAGACCGCTTGTCCTTTAGGTTCATGTTAATGTGGGGGTTCACGAGAATGTGAGCGATAATGAGCGGCTGGCGAATTTGGCTTGCCTCTTTCGCCAGTGCGTACGGTATTCTTGCATTGTCCAGTTTGTAAAGTGAATTAAACTTTGGGTTGGAGGGAACAGTGGAAACGCAAAGTGAAGTGAATTGGTGGGTGGGTTCAGGGATGGGCAGTCATGGGGTTCTTCAAAAACTTTATTGTGAAAAACTCATGAAAGTCATTGTGCAATATTTAACTAAAACGTGAACCACAGGTAAAGGTGGACTGGGGAGGCATGGCCTCAGTATACTTGGTATACTGAAGGTTTTTTTCAGAACTGTGGTTCATTGTTTAATCTGTTTTCTTTTTTATTCTCTCATTTTTGGGGGCTGTAGTAAATGGTCTGTCAGTCTGTGAATCTTTGCAGTATGATTCTGGTATTGTTGTACTCTTTACTGTGTAATAAATATGTTCATACCTGCATTGGTGACTGTGGTTTATTTTTGTCTTGCTTGAGTTACTCATAGAAAGTCAGATGATTTAAAGTACATCTACCCGTCCCATAGTAGAGAATGAATGGAATGCACATTTGTATATATTTTGCCCCATGGTCATGGAAAACATGGAAATGTATTTAGGGAATTTTTTTACACACATGATACAGGGAACTGATTTACACACATGAAAAACTCACTGTTATTCTTTATAGTTAGAGCTCAGCCTGGATATATTTCATATTATGTTTCATGTTTCAGCTTGTAATTTGTAAGCAAATGAAATGAGTTATTGGGACATTATTTTAATGATATTCTAAGAGTGTATTTCTTGTACTAGGATCCCAATTCCCAAAAAGCATTCTTGGAAAAGTCAACAACAAATGTGGCCGAAGCTAAAACTATACTCCAGGTTACACGACTGTATTGTTAAATGTTGAGTAAATTGTCATGTGGTATGCATGTATACACGAATCAGGAAAAGCTTTAAGCGAAATAAAGTTTTAAAACATTTGAAAGGCCCTGTACACCCCACATAAGTGACTTGGAAATTGAAGAGTAAATGCTCTCTTTGAGGGGAAGCTATTAGCGCACAAGGTCTATATTTAAAGTGTCACTTAATTCCTGTGTCCCCCATTTTCCATTTTACCTATCATTGAAATGTTAATATGTCCAATATTCAGCCCACTTCCTCCTGTAATGTGACGGCAACATTGACAAGGCAACACATTTACTACAGCAATTACCTCCATCCTGGCGAAAGGCTTTATAAATGCAGCATTTAGATGCTGTCCCTCACGCCACCAGAATTAACCCTCTGATTCGGTAATCGTTCAGCTTTGAATAAGCCTTCTATGGAATGACAAAACTCCGCTAAAAAGCCTGAAGACCCTTTTAAAGACTCCTTTGTAAACCCTCTTTTCTCCTTATCTCGTTTTATTACCATTTAGGAGATCATAAAGCGAAGGATGAGTTGAAACTCTGATATTCCTGTCAGTTATCCGACTTCCCATTTTTGTAACATTTTTTTATCAGGTGGCAAGAATTGACAGTCCCTCAATTAAGCGAAGGCTAGAGAACTGTTCTCCACCGATAACAATACAAATGGATTCTCTCAAACAGAGAAAAACAGCTGTCTCTATTATTTGAATTTCACCTTTTCCCGCTTCATTAATTGGGTTTGATCACAGGCGGAGGTGGAGCATGCCTGATAAGAAAAAGGTTATTAGCAAAGTAGCCCGGAGGACTCGGCTGTGGTCTAGCGCGGGCTGCTGGAGATGAGATAAACCAGTTATGCTGTGTGTGTGCCGGTGAGCGATAGGGATGCTGTCTGCCCCCGGAACGTTCTCACGAGGAAAGCTGTACTCCAACGAGACGATAGCTAATGCAGGATATAAATTCGACTTCCAGGGATGGAACGCAGGATTAAACTCCATAAAGAGTTTGCCTCTAAATGGTTTACATTTTTTGCCTTTAAATCAAACCGTGTCACAGAATTTCACCGTCCTTTTTTGAACCTGATAGGCAGCGAGGAACATCACTGCAGGCCTACAGTGGCAGAAAAGAAAATAACACTCTGCCTTTGAGAGTTAAGCAGGGGAGTCGCTTTGATACGCGGCTGAGCTAAATTCCAGGATTTAAATCTGATTCTATCTGAGCCTGTTTATATTTCCGTGTCCGTGTGTTGATTTGCAACACCTTCTTCAGGAAAAACTCTTGTAATAGGTTTCTTTTCTTTACTTCATCGACAGTGAAATACAACTGGGGGGGCTTGAGAGCATTTTAGGGCTGTTATGGTGCGGCCAAAGTGACTCTGCAGTGAACAAATTTTTGATTGAATTACAGAACACAAGGTTATCTTTCACCAGCACATGCTTCACTGCCCTGGGCCTGGATAATCTGTTAATACCATTCAAGCAAAATGACATTATTAGGAAGTGGAGTAACTCCGCCTGGTCCTGAGCGATGCATGTAGCCGACCCTCCATTGCTCTTGATGGTGGGCTGTGATGTGAAGAGAATGATATATATGAATGTAGAGAGAGTGAAAGACAGAAGTAATGCTTAAATGTCAGCTAATGCTTCCATGGCACCCTGCCGGTGAGAAAAATGAAAAAAGAGAAAGAGATATATTACTTATCTCCTGAGGCCAAGGAGCTCCAGTCTGTTTTTTTCTCCAGTGAAAAATACAAAATGCTATTTTTTTGTGTCTTAAAATTTGCTACATAGAGAATTATATAATATTTACTGGTGGCTTTTAAAAAGCCCTTTCAGTAGTTTCAGTGCTTTGTTAATGAAGGCTCATTGTTAAGTAAATTTCTGTAGCTTAACTGGTAGAGCATTTCGTTAGCAGCGCAAAGGTTGTGGGTTCGATCCCAGAGGAACACAAGTACTGATAAAAATGTGTACCATGAATTCACCTTTCAATTCCAAAATAAATGTAAATACAGTATGATGAAACGTCAAGCAGATTTCCTGACACAAATCTTGTGTTTCTGAAGACGTTCTTTCCACAGGTGGAAACGTGAAGATGAAGGCAAAGCAGAAGAACCAGCTTTTGGAAACTTTGAAGCTGTTTTGTGCTTGTGCTTAAAAAGTACCTCCAGAAGCCCAGAGCTGCAGGTCTTACCCAACTGAGATGAGTGATGGCCAATGAGAATGGAGACAGAGCCGGAGCGACTGCTACCCAGTGTGTGTTTAAAGCGTGATTGATGCCTTTCATGGCTCCTGAGCCCCATCTTCACAGGAACAGCTTGCTGTAAACACACAGGGCAGCACTTGCTGACTTAAATACAAACTTTGTGTTTGTGAGAACCTGCAAGGTGCACAATAAAACTTCAGGAGGCATATGGAGTCCTCAAGTTTCAGCCCTCGCTGGATGTGCTCTGCATAGCATCAATTGGTTTGGCTTGATCTTACACCATTGCAAAATTAACACCCTGATTAGCATAATAGAATCTTCATGTGATTTAAATTAGGGCCCTGTGTTACCAGACATACCTACCCACCCCCCACTGAGAGATTCTGGTATCAATCAGCTTTAAAATAATTAGTCTCTTCCCAGGTCTGGCGGGATACAGGGAATGCTCAGTGAATCCACCAGGATTTTGGCACTGGAAGCATGTGTCTGAATACAGTGAATGGGAATGTGTGTGCTATCCATCATTCTGCTAATATAGTCACCACAGAGGATTTCTCATGTGAGATATCACACCAACACAAACCGGGCTGCTATCATCAAAATATTGCAGGCAGCTGATACATTTCTGTAATCTGTTTTGTAAACTGTTTTGTGAAATGCTGCTAAACAGATCTCAGCGGGGCAGTTTCAGAATAAACAGAGATGCCAGCCACTGTTTATTCCTAGCACTTATTATGTTGATAAATGGTTTTAAATAAACACAACTTTCTATTTTCCAGGAAGGAAGAGATTGTGCAGCGGTTGGGACTGATGCTTCCTCATGTATGTGCCCCTGTTAGACACAGATTTATGTTTTGTGATGTCTGATAAACTGTCTATTGTATTTATTACTCCCCTGTATAAATATGATTATGATTCAAATTTAATGTGTTTTAATACAGGTTTTTATTAAAATAAGAAAAAAATAGACACAATTGATAGAAAATTTAAAAGAGTGAAAAAGCCAAGTGCATTTATTTTATTATTTTCTTTTATTATTTACTTTTAATATCTAATTTAATGTATTTACATATGCAAATGAGTTTAACATACATTTATATTAAAGACGTGTATTAAGAATAACAAAAAACCCTGTTGGTTTGTGTAGAACAGAGCTTGTGCTGCTCTAATGTAATATTAGTATCGTTGTTTACATTTAAATTAACATGGCATTACATAAAGCCACCTGATTGGTTGATTGGTTGATGGTGTTCCAACCATGGTAGCGACAACCAAATTTTAAATCAAAATTCAGACAGAGATTTTGACTGACACTGTTCACACGCTGAATTCTCGCAATATCTGAAGAGATTTATCACTGATTTATCATGGAGAACAGAGACAGGACTTCCGTAAGACAGTACAGCCTGAGAAAGAAAAGAGTTATTTCATCATTTTTGAAAGATTTTTTGGTTGAAGATGAAGGTTTTTCAAAGGTTAGTATTTCCAGGGCTGAAGACGTCTCAGTGCTAGCAGCTGCTACCAGGCTGGACCACACCTACAGCTGCATCTCCAAGACCTCTCGCTCCTCAGAGAAGAACAAGAGAGATACGGAGCAGTGGGAGAACATCCAGGGGCCAGGTTTGGAGAACAGATACGTCAGCAATACAGCTGTCATTCCTGACTGTAGTCCAGCACCTGTCAGGCCTCCAGCCTCAGAGCTTTCAATGGATGTGACACCAGAGGAGCACCTTTCTATCCACGGATACAGCATGAGGGACTACCAGAAGATATATCATTCAATCGTCGACCCCATGCTGCTGATGCCCTCTGGTCGTCCCCATCCCTACAGCCTTGGTTTGGGGAGAAAGATTAGTGAGGTCAGTGAGGAAGTTCAGACCGATGGATGCGTCTACATCACTGAGACGTTCTCCACACCTACTAGCCAGAGTTTGGTTCCTCACATAGATGTGGACATCAGTGGAGAGCCTCTACCTCAGCGGCCCAGAAGGAAGAAACACAGGTGCTGATTGGAAAGCTAAGAGGAACCAACATATGCTAAATATATTCTTATATATATTTTGCTATGTTAATCATTTTCTGTAAATATGTATATATTAACATACAATTTTATATATAATAGTTCATCAATAGTTTATAGTATATCATAATATAAGTTTTTCATTTCATATTTATTTTTAGAATAAGAATAATTTATTATTTAAGAATATTATATTATTAAGAATTACTGTTTTAATGTTATACTTTGCAAATATGTGGTACTGCTCTTATTTCACACGTTTCATGGCATGACTACAGATTAGATGTATTTTGTAGTTCTTGTGCTGCTGGTTTTTGGGTTGTTGTTTCTTGTCTTGATTGTTTCAGGCATGTGTTGTCCTTTAGTCTCATTCACCTGTGTCACACAGCATTTAAAGCCCTCCTGCTCCTCAAGTCTCTGACAGGTCTGTGCATTTGGTAGGTGCTTTTGTTTGGTGTATCAGTTTTTGTTGCTCATGGCTTTGATTGGTCCATTATGAGATGTTTTGTTCACCTGTTGTCATTTCATCTGCTGGTTGCCAAGTCTTGTATTTTCATTAATGTAGTTTTGGTGGTTTTGTCTGTTTGCCCAGCCCGACGGATTGAGGATTTCAAGTGTTCCTCCTTTTCATGGAAAGGTGTTTGGATCTTATATCCTCTGTTCTGCATCTTGCATCTGTTTTTGTGCTGTTGTGTTGTTGTTTGTGTTTATTTCACCAGGTATGAGCCGGTTCATCTCCCTCCAGCTCATGCCTTGATCTGGGCATCCACAGAGGTGGGCTATGGTCAGTGAAAAGGATTTATCTGCAGCCCAGCAAGTAGATCCATTACAACACTTTTTTCAGACCTTTCCTCTGGAGCAAACCTCACCTGATGCACACATTCACATTTCACAAATATAAAACACCTTTCTAACTTTTAGGGAATGTAAAATAATCACATTGTTTAGAAGATGCTGAGATGTCCATGCTGTGATTTGCTATACTGAGTAATGTCTTTTTTTTACACTTTCATTGGCTTAAATACACAAACTGTCAGAGAGGAATAACAATTAGATACAAACAGAACATTCTGCTTCGCCAAACAAAACAACTGCAATTAAATAATACAAAAGTAACATACAGGGTACAATCTATTAAACAAAAACAACTTGTATGTTTACATACATGCATGCATGCATACATCACATGCTTACACATATGCATGCACACACACACGCCTATATATATATACACACACACACACACACACATTTATATTCATACATACACACACATATTACTCACATGCTCTCACACACACAAATATGTGCATATATACACATACACACACATATATCACATGTACCCGCACATATATATATATCAATACATTTATTAGTTCTATTATTGGTATTATTCATATAGTTTAAATTACATAGTTATATTCAATGTATGTTACAATTATACTTAAATATGTTATATTTAAAACATGTCACAATCTAACAAACTAAGCTTATTATTATATGTCATATTCTATTATTATATTATATCCACAACAGGTCACATTCTTCTCCAAATAATGCAAATGATTTAGCTGATAAGTAAATGAACGAATGAGCAAATGAACAAACAAATAAATAAAAAGATATAAACACATAAACAAACCATTGTGTCATGTTTTTATTTTGCAAATTGTGTCTTTTCTGTATTATGATGGTAAACAAATACAATTATGTGTGGGATATTATTTCATTTTAAACAGTTTATAGAGTTTATAGAGGCTCAAAAGTACCTTTAAACAATGACACCCACATCTTGAGTCTTTCACGCTCTCAGTGAAGATGGAGAGCGTCAGAAATTCACGCGTCGACCCCAGTGATGCGCCTTTCATTCACACAAATAAACAACCTGACAGAGGTCGTAAACCATCCCTCTGCGTAACAGTAACGGAGGAAGCGGTGGAAAAAATAAGAAAATAAGAAATTATGCAGCCGAAGTGAACTAAACAGATAGAAAGAGAGACTGGAGGTGAATAAGTGCAGCTGACGACCGGAGAAATGACGGGACACACCTGAGCTCCGTCGTGTGATTAATAGTGCTGGAGAGACACGCCGGTGTTAAGTACCCGAGTTCCTGCGCAATTTATGGCTCCTGCCGCGCTCCCCACCCGTCCTTATATCTGCCGTCCCCCCGCCGCGGTTTCCCCAGCTGTTCCACACCTGGACTCGGGCCCGGGAGACAAACCAGCCATCCATCTCTCCGAGGCCACAGAAGGAGGAGCGGGTGAGCGAGAGCACCAGCAGGTGCCGATGGAGGTAATGTTTCAAAAACACGCCAAACAAAAACAGCATTACAGGTAAATGTTGCTCGAGCGTCACACATCTGCCCTCTTCACACAAATCTCGTCACAGCCCCCAAAATCATATTTCACGCTGACAAACGCCATAACCGAGAGCTCGATGGCATCTCCGCATACGCGCGTAATCTTCCCTTGCTCTCGTTTTGACGGGTGTGATAAAAGCGGCCCCCGTTGGATTGACAGCCGGCGTGGATGGACGATGTCGCCAGACGTGGAATTGATTTTTCAGTAAATTAAAGTTTGTATGGCTTCCTATCTCCGCGTGGGAATCCCACCCGACCCTCACGGGTGATCTGGACAATGTATCCGAACCGAACCCTTCAAACACATCAATTCCAGCTACTAGATGGTTGTCAGATTGGCTGGTGTGAGTCCATTCACACCTGATCTCATAGCAGAGGTGACGTCTGTGATACCTCGTGAGAAGCATCTTACAAGATCATAGATTCATTCTATTAAAACTTTCTATAAGTAAGTTTCTTCAGAGAATAGGTGGTTGCTAGGGTGAGTGTTTATTGCATTGCTGTTTGGTTTAAGTTGTTAAAAGGTTGCTATGGCGTACTGAGTGGTTGCTAGGTGTATATTAGGTGCTTACAAGCCCACGCTCATGTTTCTATAATACTGTGTATCTATATATCTATATCTATATATATCTATATACATATATATGGCACCTGTCCTACCTTCAGTGTAAGTCTATCATTGTCGTTTTGGTCAATTAAAAGTAACCTTACAACACTGTCTGCTGCACAAACAAGTTTAAAAAAATTATGTTAAACGTTATTACAAACTAAAAACATACATAAGAAATAAAAGATCACAACAATGTAACAAGATTTAAATACACAATTCTGTGGCGAATCTAATTCACTAATGTTAACATTAGTTGCTTACTCATGCAGTCTTATTCAGCATCTGTCCCCATGGATACAAAATAAATATCTTACACAACAGGCTGTGTAAATGAGACTCTATATCCCAACTAACCTATGTTACATTCTCAGCCCTAGGGTAATATATGCCTTTACCTTGCTGAGATGTACCCTTATAATGTCTTCAATATATAGGACCAATATACGTCTTCAATGTATATAAAACCTATAGGGCCCTATAGCCATTAGTAGCTGGGCTCAGTCAGAAGAGCACAGGCGGTGTGAGGCTGCTGTCTCAACCGTTCATCTGTCATGAGCGATGCCACCCAGATCTAAACCAAATGTTTGACCAAGCTGTTCCACTGTATTATTCAGCTCTGCAAAGGATCTGACACATTTGACATAATGCACTCGCCTCTTTAATTATATAGATTCCAGATAAATATTTACAGATGGTCTGTTTTAGAGCGAGTGATTTATTCAGATTATGGCAGGACGTTTTCTGACTTCCTGACTGGTTTGAATGCATCAAAGGGTGAGATGTTCTGTTCCTCTGATCATCTGCTCAAATCCTGTTGAGCAAAAAAAATGGTTATTCCAGTGAAGTGAATCAGAGGATTCTTTAGGCATTTGGAGGTTAAAATTAGAGTTTTTAGTATAAGAATCAAGTTTAAAACACAGAGGAACTGTTGTTGTGTTAGACAGCTGTTACACATTACATCTATATATCAACATGTTTATGCTGTCATCACTCAAAAGTTTGCATTGTGTATGTGGTCGTTGAGTTGCAGTTCTCATAGGTGAAAGGTTTGAATGTCATTTCCTGTTTTCCTGTCACTTCTTATAAGAATATCCTGTATTTTCCTGATTATGTATTTTAATTATGAATATTAGTGTAAATAAAAATGGCCAAAAGCCAAAACGTTACTATAAAATAATATTTCCTGTATCTATGGAAAATATGGAACATTCATCGTTCCTCTTGAATATTGTTAGCAAAATTAGTTGAATTAAAGTGTTAAAAACCAGCTTATCTTACCACACATTATTGCTGCTAGTTCTTAACCAGGCAGACTGAATAACTCATCTCGGGTCAACCTGCTGCTTCAGTCCTCATCATCGTGTTTCAGAAACGTTCCCTGCATTAACGGAGCACAAGCATTAATGGGTGAGTTAAGGGGGTTGACTTAAGCCAGGTGCTCCAATTAGGCTGGCTGGTTTCCAGCGCGTACGGCTGCAGGGCCGTCCGTCTCCAGCGATCGGAGCGATTTCCCATCCACACACAGCTGCTGGAGCTATCTCAGCCTCCCCATATGCTGCACTAGAGGATCAGAATTTCTTAAGGATTAATGAAACCAAATACGATGTAGTAGATTCATAAGTGTGCGCACTCTCTATTCACATATCAATTTATACACAGTGTCCAAATGACCTTGAGTGACCTCACAGTGTTGTTAAAATTGAGAATATGGCTTCTGATTGGTCTGTTTTGATTCTGAACTGTGTGTAATGTCAAAACTCTGTTTTTTTTATCGTAAAATCTGTTGACATATGATTCATGAGGCAGACATCTGGCTATACGATGGGGCAAGTGTAACATATGACAGAGCAATGACTGATGCCTTGGTGGAGAGAGAGAGAGAGAGAGAGAGAGAGAGAGAGAGAGAGAGAGATATTAATGAATACATCGGACAAATTCCTCAAGGACGTTGCTCCTGTCCCTTCATATGAAACAGATGTCACAGCCAGTGGAGGTAGAACGCCACAGGCACTGTGTGTTCCAGAAAAATCCAGAGTACAGATGACTCTACCTGGGTTCGCGCTGGTGTCAGCTGCCTCTCACATTGACCATGATCCCCAGGCCATGTGAGCTTCCATGGAGTAATGGAAAAAACAGCACAATATTACTGACAGTAGACAGCACCAAAACTGACATGAAACTGACTGGCAAAGGTTAGTGCAGTTAAAAGGGCTAAAGTACTTTCTCCATTCCAGTGCATTTTGCCAAAACCATTATAAGGAAGACATTTGCAGTTCGATTTTCACAAAAATTGTAAACACTAGCTTTGGCATTTTGAGTAGCATTCCAGCCAGACTGACACTGGCTCAGCCAATGGCACAAGTTAATGCGCAGATATTACGTACAGCTGCTTTAACTTGCATAAGGAAAGAAAACATTTGGACACCTCTTTCATTACATCAGCATATCTAAAAAAACAGACCATTTTAACATAGTCGTCTACCAAAGCTTTTAATACTTTGTTTATAAAGTGTTGTTCATTTATATTACTTATATGCATTACAGAAAACGGTTAATACTGCTGTGATGTGTTTTCTAATAGTGCTGCTGAGGAAGTGACTATAAATGTAACATTTTCTCTGTTCTGACTGGAGCAATTCATCATTCTGTATTTTTTTGGTAAGCTGTGGAAATGCAATAGTCATTTTTTCGTTTACAGTTGAAGCAAATGGGAACGCAAAAATTTATTTTGCTACGGAACTCTGTAGAGGTTAAACCAGCTGTAGGTTTCTGGAATTAGAAATGTGAAAAACATTGTTATTGGAGAAACACTAATTTTGGTTAATGTTTGCACGTGTCAATGTAAAATATCTTAAGACTTGTGTATCCAGTTTGATAATCATTTAAATCCTCTTTTCAGTCAAAGGATTCTGTTTGTATCAGTGCATCTACTGTCTCAAATGACAAAACTTTCAGCAAAAACACAAAGCCTATCAAAACAGTACGAAAAAGCCCAGCTATGTAATTCCCTACGGATGGTCTCCAGCCATTACTGTGACTGCAGAAACTCCCAAAGAACACAAAACAAGATTAAAGCTTATTTGTTCTTTGAAGTTTTTTGCTTTCTCTGTGTTTTCTTGCTCTTAACAACATGAGGTGTTTTACACTTGGCAAAACGAATGACCCAAAACTGCCACAGATGAGGAGCCGTTTCTGTGCTGCTCTGTAGGCTCCAGTAATGAGTGGAGGGCCAGTGATAAACATAGACTCCCCTCAAAACCTCACAATAACACTTACTCTCATTTGTTCTGAGCTGAGACACAGAAAAACAAAGGTTTACGTTTCTCCAACATCCTCTGCAGGACTTGGATGCTTCTCAATTCTCTGTTTCTTTAATGGAGGAAAAAAACACCAAATAGAAAGTTTTGTGGAATAATATAAAAGCATTGATGTCTGGCCTGGATCCATTTAAGGAGAAAATTAAATTATAATGCTGCTGTCTGTAAAGCTGAACCTCAGACAGACCATTAATTAACGTCTTTTTGTGCAAAATAAACTCGAGACGTATTGCCCCCGTTCTCCCTGAATCATATTTTTCTGGTTACATTTTGGAATATCTCCAGACTTCTTCAGACACTTTGTTTAATGTATGGTATTCTCATCTTCACAGATGCTTTTTGCAGGCTGCACTTCCATGCTTTTAAATTCAAAGCTCTTTTTTCCAAATTATAGCACGTTTGCCAGAGAGACACAGTGCCCCCTAGCGGTGCGCAATGCGCTGGTACCGTGCCAGCAGCTCAATAGGAGATCCCTCGTTCAGCAGAAGATGTGAGACAATAGATTGTCCTGATTGGAGAGCGCTCTTCTTAGCCTGACAGTTGTTCACTGCGTGGTATTGAGTAGCTGTTTTTCTCCTCACAAGCAGGCCAATGCACCAATCAATGATGCTAATGTTTAGTACTTGAACTCAAAAGACAGTGTGACTAAAATCGACCCACATAAGTCATATCTGGAAATCTGAGGACGGCATCCTCGGTTAATACTAAATATATAATAGTGGCTTGTAGAGAATTAAATTGTATTGAATGTTTTGATAATGCAAAACACCCTATAGACTGAACAACAGAAAACTGAAAAAAAAAAACGGAAAATAGATTGTATTCACTCATTTCAAACATTGAACTATCTTGACATCTAAAGGTTTATAAATATTCTGCAACTAATCCATACTATATATATATATAATACTTACATATTATATACAGTACACACACACACACACACGCATTATTAGGTATTATGACATTATATTATGTACACAAATATAAGCCTATATTATGTCTGCACACACACATATGCGTATATAGATATATGCTCTTTTCCCACACATTGAATCTTTCAACGCACATTTCTGCAATTACACAGGGTCAAATACTCACACAAGCGCTCAAGGACGTTTAGTATAAACACAGACCCGTTAAACTGAGGAGATGAACAGAGCTTTGCCTCAGGCGAAAGCACAATCAAAGCAATCTCATTTCATCTACACCAGTGTTAGACATTATGAACGCAATATGGTGCAATGAAACCTCGTTTGGCTGATCTCAAAGTCCACAGTGACAATAAATCCCTCTGAGTGGTGTCTTACAAACACTTACACACACGTGAGGCAGAAATAATGAAGGAATCATCTAATACCAGCTGCTTAGAGGAGTAAGGCAAATGCGGTAAATAAGGTAAACACATTATGCAAACACCTAAACAAATTATGCAACATATAAATACCGGATCAAATAAAATACCACATTGTTTATAACAGCAATAACTTGCAGCTCGGGTTATATCTGATCTATAACAAACACCACCTGAAGCGTTCTAGGTTTGTATGCGATCGTCTTAAAAAGCCTGACAAAGGATAATGTAATACAACTCTGGTATACCAATTGATCATTCTGAGTGAATTTGCCAACATTACTCTTCCCATTTCAAGCCTAGTAAATTAAAATTTATGCACACCTACTTTATCTTCCTTTACATTCCCCGTGAAGTAGCAGGGAAATATTCCCACCGTAGGCAATGTTCCCTTTCGGTAATTATATCAGTGTAGACGCTCTAATTAACATATGGCTCACATGTACAGAGTGTACGGGCGGAATGCCGTCAGTGGTCGGAATGTGTGATATTCTCTTCAAAGACAGATATTCCTCATTTCTATTAACGTCAATCAAACCTCCTCTCTATTTAGGTGGCCCAAATGCTCGCCAATAACGTTCTAACAGCTAGTGTTTGTGCAAAACGAGGTTAGCATAACATGGCAAAGCTGGAGTTTTAACAAAGTGGTCTGACAGAGACGAGGCACTTACGCACATCCGCAAAGGCGCACACTGACACCAGACAGGGCCCGGGGGGCTCCGGCTGCTCCAGGACCCCCAACATCTGCTCTCTGGAATAATGCATGTTTTATCAGATGCTCTCTCTCTATTTAAAATCTGCCTGTAACTCAAAGGCCATGCAGTAAACTCTGGTCTGGTAGCCTCTAAACTGTCCTCAGGCATTCACCATCCAGCTACAAAGATGGCGAGGGCTGGTGCCCCACTTGTTTTTCAGAATCTGCTCCGAATAATGGCTGCCGTTGAGCTCTGCCACAGAGACAGAGAAAAACACACTTAGAAACGCCACCCTAAAAACACACAAACAAATTTACATGAGTAGGCATTTTAAAAAAAAAAGTCTAGCTCCTATTTATCATTTTAATACACAATACAAACTGAAAAAAAAACGCTTTATATTGTTTCTAAGAAAAGACAAAACATTACAGTAATACAAAGCGCTTCACATTAATTTACTTTAACATGTTACGGTGCTGTAATTAAACATACTGCCCTGTGTTTAAAAGGAGTTTAATAAGCCCAGTCTCTACTCAAATAATCAACCAATATTCATTCAGGTATTCACAACTGTTTCAATGGAGTTAATGAAGAGACAGTGCAGATCGTGGCAAAGCAACACAGTTGTCCTGCTTTTTGTTTTTTGTTTGCTGTAAGTGATCCAAACACCTCGTTTCCACTATCTTCTCTTCATATGAATCTTCTCTTCATATGGATCTTCTCTTCATATGGCCGAGCGCACAAACGCTTGGAAATTAAGGCAACTGCTGCAGAATAATGGCTGAGCCTGACTGAGGCTGTATAATAAATGACTGAAACTCGCTGCTTTTTTCAGTGGACATTCACAGTCACCATTACTTTCCTAAGTGCACTTTTCCTCGCACTTCTAAATTGATTGAAACAAAATGTCACAATTATGCCCTGTAGCTCAGGCTTTAATTATTCATCAATTAGCGTCCCCCCTTCTTTTTTCTGAACTGATTTTTCAGAGATGTATGGTTCCCCTGCTGTTAACCAGTCCAAAGTCATTAGTTTCCGGCTTTGCAATTAAAACTGCTGCATTATTCATCAGGCCTAACTTGGTAGATTCTGCTCTCAGCTCAGGAGGCCTGCATACGAAACTATATGGGGAGATGAAGTTTCCTCTCAGGTTAGAACAGATGCCATTGGACCAGTTGGAGAGCAGGTATGGAATGCATTCACTGTGGTAATAAAGCCAGACTATAGAAAGATGATAAGAGGAAATGAGAATGTATCAAAAGTGTGCATAGCCTGTTGAATAGTGTTCCAGGTTGCATTAAAAAATAAAGTCTCTGTATAGCACAAACCTGCTAAAGAACCCATATTATTCTATTGATGCAATAATACATTTTGAAAGTGATTGAATTTTAATGAGACAGACTAATTTACAACCTACTGTAGTTTTAACACCCGGGGTTATATACTGAACTGAACAATAGCGTTACTATAAGCAGTATTATAAAGTAATAGAAATAATGAACTGATACCTTTTAAGGTTTATGAATTGCAGACACTCCAGCCAGGTGAGGAACGACTGGGAACATAAGGTACATTATCTCCAGTGTGACAGCAAGTCTCAGTAACACGGAGCCCTGGAGAATTTCTTTTTGATTTTCCAGCCTGGTTGAGAGTCAACAAGTTCTATGTTAAATATCTATAAATAATCCTTCCAACATCATAATGGACGCTGGAACATCCCTCATGTTACTCACCTTTACATTTCTGCAGGAAAACTCTGTTAATTCTGCTGCGGTTCAGACTGAGAAATTCTGCAAATACTGCAGATGGTGGATAGATAGTAACAGATTATTATTATTTTAATTTCTACAAAGCCTAGATCCATGTCAACCTTGCATCATTTTCTGACAAATAATAAAATAAATGACATTTCTTAGGACTCAAACTGCGTGATTTAGTTTTTGATTCTATGAATCGTTCGGCTTTTAACTTCTAGAAACTTTTTTTACACGTTTCCATAAAGATGTAACGCGTCCTTGATCGGTCCGATGGCGCCGCCTGCCGGGTGTCAAAATGTTTACCAGCCCCAACGGGACGCTACTCAGACACAGAACCATGACTTGTCTTTGAACAGCAATCTTTAATTCATGACAATGACGTCATCATTTTGCATCTTACATGATCCACCACCTCACAGAGCAAATTATGTAGCTGATGCAGTTTCCCATGTTTCCCAGTTTTACAACACAATGCACATACAATACAGCTATAATCATGAATGACATTACATTACGTTTGTCCACTGCAACCAAAGTCACTCCTGTTTGTTACTTCAGCAATTTCTATGAGTATCCTGAGTCAGCAAGTTCAGTTTAGCTGCTCCTAGCACAACTCAAACTCCAGACGGTCCATTTCTACAGGGTAATTATGCACAGATGCATATGTTAATGTGTCAGTCATTGGTTCAGCCCTCTTCCTCGTTTGATAAATCCTTGAGGGGTTCCACAGAGTTATAGTGCTCACCAAGTCCATAGGCATGCCGCATATAACTGAAGACAGACAGACAGACAAAATACTAGTTAAGTACAGCTGTATGAACTGTGCTTGTCTTTACTGTATGAAATAAACAGCAGGTGTTTACATGAGTGTGATGGGTGGCTGGTCAAATTCTTCACCAACAATTACAGAAGGAGACTCTGCCTGGATGACTTCGATTGGGACTTTGAGGACGTGCGAAAGGGCTTTTAACTGTCATGGAGGGAATAAAAACGGATTAATTTTAAAAATAAAAACGTTTAAAAAACACTGAGAAAGGAAAATGGTGGATTTAGACATTTGTTTTCTTACCTCTAACTGCCCGCCCCAAGCAGCCGTTTCGGCAACTTCATTACAATACTTCTCAAACTCATCTAAAGGAAAAGTTTGGACAATAAATCTTAAAGGCTATTAATTTTAAATGTATTAATCATATTAATGGTTGACATGGTTCAGACATTCACCTTCAGTGTACATGTCTCCCGTATTTGGGTCAGTAAGGAAAGGCAGGAAGTCGTCTGCGTGGCTCCTCATGTACTGAGCCGTTTGAGCCCGAAGGTCTCTGAGGGCGAGACCGCAGCCTCGCGCCATCAACTGATCCTCCACGGCACGATACATGCAGTGTCCATCAGAGGAGATCTCTCTGATCTGCAGGTGTCTCTCTGCCAGCTTCTCCCTCAGCTTCAGACTCTCCTGATGACGAGAACCTGTGAGATTCTCCACCTCTGCCTCAGCGATCCGGCTCTCCCGCTCCTTCTCCAGGGCGGCTTTTTTGTCCTATAAACAAATGACACACTTATCTGCTGGAAATAAACCAGGAGAATACTGTAACATTTCATATAATACCCAGCTGCAAAAAATGGCAAATTTCACTTCAACTCACTCGTCTCTTTTGGGCTTTAGACGTCCGAGTTTGTTTGCCATCCGTATTTTCCTCTTTATTCTCCAGATTGACAGAATCCAATACGTTTGAAACTTCCTCCACCTTTAAGAAAAATCAGGGCTGAGTTTCCAACTGTTAAACACTGTACAGAACACGACTGTGAATGTTAATAATGTGAAATGTTGATTTTAATGTAAACAGTTACAGATTATATTTAACAGATATATTAAAATATACAGGATAATAATGTCACATACCGAGGAAGTGAGATTTAGTTTTTTGAGCTCATTTTCGTGTTTTTGACTGAGTTCGGTTTCTAGTTTGGCAATATCCTCGGTCAGCTGTTTCCTCCTCTTCTTGTCGTTTTTGGGCACAGCATTTTTCATGCTTTGTATTTTTGCTATAGAACAAAAAACACAACTCGATTGGGGTTATAGGTACGTTATATTTCGCTAACAAACACTCACACTGTCACACACTGCATCTCGTGTTGTGATGCTCTTACCCTGCAGGTCTTTCTTTTCCTTGCGATGCTGCTTGGCTAACAGCTCCTCCGCTGTCTCCACTTCCTCCATGTTAAAATGAACGTAATATTCAAAGCAGTAAAATGTTTTGCTAAAATTGACCTACACAATAAATGCATTAGCTGTTGCCATCGGCTTTATTTACCGCCATGCTAACACTAAACTAAACTGAGCTCTTGGGAAGACGCATGGACTCAAAAAAACTCCCGAAAAGTCTCGCGAGATCTTCCGGTTTTTCAACATAAAAGTCAGCATTTGTTTTTATTTTTGATGGCTGGACAAATATTTGTAGTTATAGAAAACAAATCTAAACATCTGTACGCATATATCGCTTTTAAATGTATATTGTGTATCCTGGCTTTTTTATTAAATTGTTGCAACCGCATTTCTGGTCACATTCACACGCGTTTAAAAATCCAAGGCCTCACTAATCGAAAACGTTCACGGCGTTTACGTCAAATCGAAATATTGGATGGACTCGTGATGTCTGACTTGTAGTTCATGTGTACAGCTCTAGCACGCTGGCTATTTAATACGATACGATTAACTCAAATAAAAATCGTTGTGTAGGGTAGCGAGGTTTCATCAGGCTCGCGGGCAATGTGGGGAAGTCAAGGAATACAACCTGTCACGGTGGTCTTCAACCACTCCAAAAACTGCTTCCTTCATCTGTCATCCAGCTTCGCCACTCACCTCTGTCTCCACGAGGTGTGTGTTAGCTAGCTACCCACCGCAGTACTGCATGTGTATCTGTTATCGTTGCAAAACTTGTACTCGTGTTATGTGACCAGAATCAGGTGCTGGAGCTGTCATGGGGTGTTTCTGCCCCCGTGTTCCTCAGCTGGATCAGGTCCAGACAATCTTTAGCTCCAGAAGATAGAGTTGAGATCAGCAGACAGCTGGGCGAGAAACTTGGACTCGTAGAGGGGGAGCAGGTAAGGTTCACTGGACATTAAAGTATGTTGATTTTACCTACTGAAGTGGTTTGGTGGATGTGATGTTTTGCAGGGGTTCCTGCGACCATGTCAACAGGTGCAGTCAGTGCAACAGGTGTTTGTGGAGCCGCTATCTTCAGATGATTGGGAGATACTGGTGAGTTTGTGACGGTAATAGATTTATTGCAATTGTTTGTAATGCTTTGTTATTGAGGGTTGGCTGGCATCATTGGACCAAAACATGCAGAGCCAATATTGTGATTAGTACTTGAATATATCATACTTTATGGCCTTTAACAATGCATGGAACAGTATATATCAGTTAGAGATCATATCTTGCATAAAAAAGTTATTATGTAAAATCAAAGACCTTATTTCCAGGAACTCCACAGCATGGCTCTGGAACAGCAACTCCTGGATCAGATACGAGTGGTCTACAGTGGCGGGGTCTTCCCTGTGTGGGTGGATCAACACACTGTCATCTACATTAGGATAGGTCATTCACTTATTTAAAAACATTATCTCACACAGGAGTTATTTGGTGAACTGTTGTTTTAATGTTAATAATATTTTTTTATAGCATCCCTATCTCCATCTGTTTCATACGGCCACCTGGAGCAGTTCACTGAGCTTGTTGTCTCCCCAAAACTCCATCCAGGAGGTGAACAACTTCTCCAAACCCGCTACATGGAGACAAACCAGCATCTACAAAAACAGCAGAATGCTGACCTCACACCTACCTCCACCTCGTCCTCCACCGCCTCCATCGTCCATCAGGAAACCCTCAGAAATCATGTGGACTTTCACCAGAGTCAGAATGAGGGCCAATGGGGAGGTATAGCTGACCTGAAAAGCCTCATGGGATATTTGTTTACAAGACGACGTGATCCCGCAAAGGAGAATCTTGCAGTTCCCACCATTCCCACTATATTGAAAGACTGTATCCTCAGAACATGTGGAACCCCTCCTAGATCCATCAATCATCTTGGCCCATGTTATGGAGATGTGCATATTCTACCGTGGAACCTGCAAGAACAAGAAAACCGGAGTCCCGGGCAGTCAGCCATCACGTACGGGAGACTTTCAAAGATACTTTCTCCTAAAGAAGTCAGGGAGAAAGTTAAGCAGGCCATGGAGAAAAAGAAAATCAGAGATGGACCTCACAAGGAGAAGGGCGTAGAGGAAAGTGAGGAGAACATGGCTGTGGTCAGGATGCTGTGTCACAATATAGAGAAGCTACAGGAGGATCAGAAGTTCAGCAGAACTGAAGAAATTTACTCTGGGAAAGTTTGGGTGAGAACTTAGTTTTTACTTATTATCACTTAAGTATCACTATTGTAATTGCTCATATTTAGGTTTAGGTACATTTGAGTAAACCTAACTGTATTGCTAGTGTTGGACAGGCAAGTAAGATGAAGGCATTGGTTTCATAGTTAAGTTCTTAGTTATATCCTAATTAAGTTACTATATACTAACTTTTCTTCAAATTAATCAGATCCCAGAGGCATTGCAGAAACGACTGAGGATAGATCCTCACTCTGCTGTAAGAATTCAGCCCTTAAAATCAACACCCAGGGTAGCAGAAGCACTGATGCTACAACCATTACAAGCACTGGTAGGTAGTTTCCTCAATGTAATTGTTTATGTCTGGCGTTGAGCTGAATTATAACATTATGTATTTCCTGTCTGTCTGCAGGCGGAAAGTGAGAGAGAAGATGACCTTCAGACTGCATTTCTAGACTGGCTGCATGCTCAGAGTCATCAGCCAATATCCTGTTTCACACCACGATTCAACATCATCCTCTTACCCTGCACTGAAGGTGTGAAGAACAGCCCTCAGTGGGGTTCCTTCTCAGAAGTTGCTGTTTTAATTGATTTACAGTTGCTTTAGATTTAAGGTTTAACTGCATTTCTCGGCTTTCAGGAAAGGCCGAATTTGCCTTGAGTGTGTTGAAACCAGAGCAGCAACAAGACGATGAGATGCTCTTTTTATCAACCGTTTTTCTGAAGAAAACAGACATACAGGTATATACTGTACCTGCATATACTTTAGAAATTCATTGTCTGTTTTCTGCATTCTCAATTCTTCAATTTCCATTTAGATTGTAAGAGAGCCACTCCAAACGGACCACAGGCGCTCTTCAGACCCTGAAAACAAAGATCCATGTTATGGTTTCCCCACCCTCGGCTCTCTTGGGTAACACTGGAAATGTTCATGTATTCCCAATATCCTTAGCAAACAAGGTCTGTTGGATCAGTGTGGATGTTCTTCATTAATTGTGTTTTGATATGAAGTGGGTCTTGTCTGTTTGCTCAGTGGGGTCGACGATATCAGCAGATCCGCCTTTGAGCATATCTCTCACGCTCTGATGAGAGGTCCTCTCTCCCGTGAGCTGGTGTCCATGGGACGTGGACTTAGGGGTGGAGCTCTGCTCATCACAGGAGCCAAGGTATCCTTATGACATGTGTGCCTCCTTCCAATGGATGGATATTGGAATTACTCACTTGATGTCATATACTGAACCATATAGCATTCTTCTCATAAGATGAAGAATTGGGAACATTAACATTTGTTTAGCAGGGGTACAGTCCCATTATCAACAAAGAGAATCATTGTTTTATACACCAGCCTTTGCATATCGTAACATAATGAAACGACTTCGAAAGCAACTTTTAAAGTGTATAAGAAATCTCCTGACCTTCACAGGGCAGTGGGAGGTCTTCTCTCGCTAGAGCTCTATGTCAAAAGGCGGGTGAGGAGCTGGATGCTCATGTGCTGGTGGTGGACTGCAAGATGCTGAAAGGTAGATAGAAACAAGACTTTCTATTGCAGAATTATCTATTGTGTCTTTTATCATATTTTATGATATTGTACATTTTAAGGCAAGAAAGCAGATACAATCAGACAGAGGCTGGAGGAGGTTTTTGAGCAGGCGGTTTGGAGGCAGCCCTCAGTGGTCCTGCTGGATGACCTGGATCTTGTCACGGGTGCTGCATCTTCTCCTGAACATGAGCATGGACATGAGGCTGTACTGCGGCAGCATGTTGCACAGAGTAAGACATCATTAAACATCATTTTAAACTCTGAGGAACCGTCAGATCTTACAGCTGATGTACGTCTTTACATGTTTTCTCAGGTCTGAGGGATTTGGTGGATGAGATGGTGGAACGATCTAGTCTTGTGGCTTTAATGGTCACAGCACACAGTGAGCAATCCCTTCATCAGTCCCTGACTATGGTGCAGGGCTCACATTTCTTCCAAAGCTTTAGCAAGATCCAAACACCAGATCAAGTGGGTTCAGAACAATGCAGCTTTTACTTACAACGTTAGTTTTTTAAACCTCACATATATCTGTGTCTCACGTCTCATTAAAGGCTCAAAGAGTTGAGATCCTGAGATCCTTGATACACAAAAACAACTTTCAGGACTACCAATCAACTCTTGATTTGGAGAGTGTTGCCAAAGAAACAGAAGGATACATGCCACAAGATCTAAATTTGCTGCTTGAGCGAGCCATCCATGCCTACTATCTACACAGCAGCAATAGTGACTCTAAAGGTAGCAGATATAATCTAATCTTATCAGTTCCTCTGAAATCTGTTGCGACTAATTTTTCTGGTTCCACAGATTTAAGCTACACAGACTTTAAAACAGCCCTTCAGGGCTTTACTCCACCCTCCCTCTGGGGAGCTCAGCTGCAGGTGCCCAGCAGGGTGGGCCTGGAGAGTGTTGGGGGTCTTCACGAGGCACGTCAGCTCCTGATGGACATCATACTTCTTCCAGCTAAGGTATGGCAGCAAAGTTAAACATCAGGTACCTAGAAAGTAGGAGAAACATCTGAACTGGTTATAAATCTGAGCTAAGTTACAACATTTGTGTGTTCTCTGTAATCAAACCCATGACTAGTTATGCTAGTAGAACACCAGGAACTGGGCTTCATGTTTTTAATCAGCAAGTTAAAGGGCATACAAGAGCTACAGGTGTCACTGTTTCTTCCTGAGGTTTCAGTAATAGCTTATCTTGTGTCATCTAGTACCCACAGTTGTTCTCCAGTCTGCCCATACGCCAGTGCTCTGGTGCGCTGCTCTATGGAGCTCCCGGCACGGGCAAGACTCTGCTGGCCGGAGCTGTGGCAAAGGAGAGCGGCATGAACTTCATCAGCATCAAGGTAAGAGTGTGTGTGAGTGTGTTAATACTAACCAGAAATAGATGATGGCAATTACTTATTTGTTCCTCCAGGGTCCTGAACTTCTCAGCAAGTACATTGGGGCCAGCGAGCAGGCGGTCAGGGATGTGTTTCAAAGGTCTGTCCTGCTGTACAAAACATATCTGGCTTATCATGGTCTTCACTGTGGCTTGACTAAGTGTGTGTTTATTTTGCTGCAGGGCTCAGGCAGCTAAACCCTGCATACTGTTCTTTGATGAGTTCGATTCTCTGGCCCCTCGCAGAGGACACGACAACACCGGGGTCACCGACCGCGTGGTTAACCAGCTTCTCACACAGCTGGATGGAGTGGAGGGGCTGACAGGTACAGCCTCAGGGCTGAAGATCTAATGGGCCACACTGTCTATTTCATATGTGCAAGAATAGATTAGAATTTGTAAGCAGTAATGTACATTACTGTGAAATTGCAGTATGTACTAATGTACATCACAATAGAAATACAGACAGGGTTATCAAGACCCCAACGTGAATGACAACTGACTGAATGTACATTATCAAGTTTGTTACACACAAGTAAATAAATGGACAGATATTGTTTTGAAATATTTTAAGTAATTTGTAGCAAATTCAAACAAGTAAATTCCAGTCACAATGACTCGGTACCTGTCCTAAAGTAGTCCATTGTCAGTTTTAGTTGGTCATTTTTGGGTAATACCCAACTTAGAAATGTGCAACTGGCCAATCAGAATCAAGTATTCTAGAGAGCTGTATATTACATATATATGGCACTGTTAAAAAGAATACCAGTTGTTTGTTGTAACTGCTTTGACGTTTATGTCCAGGTGTTTATGTGTTGGCCGCCACCAGTCGTCCTGATCTAATTGACCCTGCTCTCCTGAGACCCGGGCGACTGGACAAGTCCCTCTACTGCCCTCCTCCGGATCGGGTCAGCGTTCTGCCTGCCACACCAGATTAACCGCTTTACACCTAAATCAACCACCGGGTCAGTTGACTGTGCCATGTGTGTTTGTTCAGGAGGCCCGGCTGGAGATCCTGAAGGCTTTGACTCGTTCTGTCCCACTGGCTGAAGATGTGGACTTAGAGCAGATCGCCGTGGCAACAGAGTTGTTCACCGGAGCCGACCTGAAGGCCCTCCTATATAATGCATATCTGGAGGCAATCCATAGCAGCTTGGGCCCCAACCTTTTGCATGTGTGTTAAACACAATCTCATATACATACTGTACATATACACACACACA